>JBBMKB010102594.1:0-10253 GCA_037833945.1 Alaria marginata | reverse complement strand
GCAACAAATGAGTACGCCCCCCCCCGCCTCCCCCCCCTCCGGAAATGGTGGAAACCCACAGACTTGGGCCGCCGAGACCCGACAACGCAAGCAGCCCGGCGGAGGCGGAGGACTCGCAGGCCCCCTCTTCGAATGCGCCAAATACTTGAACACCAGCAACGGCCCCGAGCCCGAGCAGAGTACCACCACTGCGGGAAATTCCGCAGCGACGAGCGGAGAGGGGCAGGAGGTCGGGAGCTTGTGCACGGCCTTGTTGATCGCGCTTTCTGAAGCAGGTGATAACCTGATTCCCTTTGTGATGCGTGCTACAGTTGAGGTAGCACGTTTGGGCCACACTACTTTCTGTATGACAAGACTCCTTAACCCAAACCCGTCCGAATTTCATTTTTATTTTTATTTTTTATTTCATGTTTTTTGTGTATTCCTGGACCATGGGATTTATTTATTTAGTTTCACGTTCATTTGTCTGGGAATCAGTTTCTGGTGGGGTGAAGAGCTCCTCATGTGAGGAGTCCTAGAAAACAACGTCTGCACCTCTACCGTAGCATATGCCCTTTAGGAGGTCGTAACTCGCTTTAGGCATTTGCCGTGGGGGCGGAGAGGCCAGTTCAACACAGCTCAAACATCGACCGGACCTGCTGCCCCGGCTGTCTACCATAGAATGGAACGAGCGTAGGGGGGCATTGCAGCAGTGGGTAGCGTGATGTTTGGCGGCGGCGAGATCCTCTCACCAGGTGGACCGTGAAATGTCGCGACTTTCTTTATTGTCAGTGTCAGGCGGTCTACAGTAAATCCGAAGGCAAGGGCGCGAAATGGATTGAGACAAAGGAACAGGTCCGCTCTGAGGCACGATATTATAAAAGCTTCAGCCGAAACTCTACACGTATTGCGTACGAAGAGAGTGAGCACGATCTGCAAGCCTATACACAATAAAGACGGGTGCTAGTATAGAGGTACAGCATTACCTCTTTTTGGCCAAAGGAGTTCCGACTGACGGGGCTCATAACCTATTACCCGAAAAATTACCCAACCTCGTTGGATAGACGCGTGCTGCGAAAGAGGTAGCACTTTTCGGCATTTCGTTTCCTGTGTGACGGCGCTATTAAAAATCGTCGGCATGTGATTCTTATTCGGCGAAATGACAGTCGTGTATACCTGGCCCACCGGTTTGCTCATCGGAAGGGCACTTCAAGTTTGCTCGAAAACAGTTTTTGGGGTGACTTACCAATCGTATAGAGGTCCTCACGTGAGGAGCCCCAGAAAACAACAATGGTTGGTGCACGTCTACCGTAGCATATACATGCCGTGGAACGGTTACAATGGTATCCGTCGTACACCTAGCCCATGGGATTTGTTCGCCGGGGTGCAACTTGGAACAATGACTCAACCAGGGTTTGAGTCAGGCATGGAGCTCCTCACGTGTGGAGCCTCGTAAACGTGTAGGTGGTCGTATATCGCAGCATACATCTGCGTGCGTGGGTGTATCCCAGGGACACCAGTTGGGCGTGCAACGGTCTCGCTAGTACGCTTGCTTGAACTCCCGGCATTCGCTGGGTCCGAAGGGTCTGCACAAGCCTAGCCGCATTTTGAGCCAGTGGACCAGACCCTTTCCCTGCCAACGGCCCATGCTACAGTAGAGTTTCACCAACCATTGCTTTTCTGGAGCTCCTCACTCGAGGAGACCTATACCTCACCCAAAACCTGGTTCAGAGTAAACTGAAAGTGCAATCCGTGAAACAAACCCATGGCCTAGGCATACGAAAAATGTAGATTGCAAAACAAGAATGACATTCCGACGGATTTGGGTTAACATATAGAGCCCCCTCATTCCGAAAATAGTTAAAAATTGCCACCTCTATCGTAGTACACGTCCGAAGCTAAGCACCTCCTCAGTTAGCTGAGGAGCCGTGCTACTGCAGTCAAAATAATTTGTCCCGAAAAGTGCCACCCCTATCGTAAAACGCGTTCCACGCCACTGGAAACCCTGTCGAGAGTAACGAACCTCTTTCTCAACCATGCACATGTGCCTTCCGTTTTCGACGTTACATGTGGCAGCCGCGGGGAGCAGGGAGGCAGCCACGTCTGAAGAACTAAACGCCTCCATACCGCTCGAGACCGTATCGAGGTCGGTGTGCTCCCTGGCACCCTTCGTGTTGGACGCGGAGCACCCCAAGATAGAAAGGTGGGTCCACCCCACGCAGATTGTTGGCAATAGACGCGTGCTGCCACAAATATAGCACGTTTGTTTACGAAGGCGAATTATCGCTTGAACGTCCGTCACCGGGAGACGTGCTACGGTAAGGGGGATGTTGCTTGTTTATGTGAGGATGGTCATTACTTGAGGACCTCTATATACCACACCACACCCAAAAACCGGTTTCGAGCAAACTGAAAGTGTAACCCGATAGAAGAACCCGTGGCCCAGGCACAGAAAGAAACCCTTGTTGCAAAACAAGAAAGCCACATTCCTATACTATTAGTAAGTCATTTTGGGTTAAGGAGCCTCGTCATTCAGAATATAGATCGGCCACAAAATGCTACCTCTCTGGTAGCACGCGTCCAACGTCAGTGTCTGGGTGGGACGTTTCGGGCCAAACGGTTCTGACCGATTGAGCTCCTCAAGCGAGGAACAACGGGGTTGGTATGATAACTTTACGAGTATATTTGTTTTCAAGACTAGCGCATAGAAAAGTTTGGTCGGGTTGCGCGAACGAAAGTCTTGGAAGTCATGTTTCGGGTGAGATATTGAGCTGCTCATGTAAAGAGCTCAGGGACTTCTGCTGCCCACCCCTGCCGTGGGATGACTCATATGTCACAGAAAAACAAGGTTTTACCCCTGTTGTGGTAGGTGTCACTGCGTGTGAATGAGGTCCTTACTACCGCACGCATAGCACACAGCCCTGCTCGTCATATTTCGATATTCCGTCTTCGAGCCATGATGCATTAGACGCCTCCACAACACTCGATACATTGTTTGAGGTTGACGTCTTTCCTGAACGCAAGGCACCCCAAGGAGGAACGGTGGGCCACCATCGCGTCCAAAAGCTTAGCAGTGCGTGTGTACGTGATCGGACCACTCCATACATATATAGCAAACAGCGGCCGCTCGTGATATTTCGATAGTAGTGTCGTCGAGCCATGTTTCATTCACCCCCACAGCGCTGGAGACCCGGCCGATATCGATCTGCTCCCTGGCTTCCTTCCTACTAGACATAGAGAACCCAAAGAAAGAACAGGCGGGGCACCGTCCGACCTAACTTGTTGACAAGGCGTTTGTTTGTATCTACGAGAGCCGACCACCGCATCGCATGCATAATACGCATTCGCCGCTCGCGATATTTCGAAATGTTTCTTAGAAGCGGACAACATACGGTATGTTACACATAATAAGTAAATGATCTTGCAGCCTAATAATTACACATAATAAGTAAATGATCTTGCAGCCTAATAAAGCAGTGTAGTGATCTTTGGACTTCGCAAGGAGCTGAAAAAGTACGGTTGGTACGCACATGTATATGTTGTTTATTGTTGATGGTGTGACTTTTTGCGACGTTTTTAGATCAATCTACCTCAGGTAGAGCCCTCCCTAACGGTGACCACTGTTTCAATGCCTCCTGTCGCATGCCGCTGCACGTAAACATAGTGCGGGCTGCCACATTTCTCCAGCCTTGTAAAATTAGAACGATACATTTTGTGCGGGCCTCAGGGATAAACACTTGGGAGCGATACTGAAAGCGATCGGCCTGGACGAAGAGCAGGCGACGGGGGCACTAGGACCGTTGCCCTTCCTACTGACGCCCGCCGCACAGGCGGTGCTTCTCAGATCCGCGCTCACCGAAGGTGGGTAGTCGTAGAGAGCACGGGGGGGTACACGAGGGTCTCGATTTGTTGTGCGCTAGAGAAGCGGGGATACTTTCATCCCCGACTACAGCAGCTGGCTAGATATCGTGCTTGCTTAGGGTAGAGCTAGGGTTAGGGGTGGGGTTAGGCTGGGTGTAGGGAACGGGTCGGGTTCAGTTGTGCGGCCTCATGCGCAAGGGATTCTGTCCGGCATTCAAGGCGGTCGGCTTGAGCGCAAGCCACGGACACATACTACGGTAGAGGTTCACCAACCATTGTTTTTCTGGAGATCCTCACTTGAGGAGCTCTATACCCCGCCCACAAACATATTTTGATCAAGCTGAAATTGCAACCCGACAAACGAACTTGTAACCTACATGTATACCAATAATGCACATTGCAAAACAAGAATGACATTCCGACGATTTTGGGTTCAGGATACCCCGTCATTCCGAAACCTAAAAAGCCAAATAATGCTACACTAAATAGTAGTATTAATACCTCTATCGCAGCACGCGTTCAAGACAAATATGCGTCTAGGATGTCGTTCTACTAAACCACACCCGCCGGACAGGAAGCGCTTCTCAGAACTGCCCTCGCCGACGGTGGGTACGTTGAGCACGCGGAGGGCACGCCCCGGCCTAGGTCTGTAGTCTAGCACGGGAGGAGGAAGACGATTGGTTTACACTGACTATTGATGCAACTAGGTCACATGCTTTGCTTGGGCCGTCGCAAGATACGAACAGCTGGCATTTGACGATATCGTCGGTGCGCGACCAATCGCACTGTAGATGTTGAGACTCATCCCACGTTAGGGGTGCAGGAATATGTTTCTGAGCTCCTGACGTGAGGAGCTCAATATCTCACCCGAAACACGACTTCCAAGATTTTCGTTCGCGCAACCCGATCAACGCTTCGATCCGCTAGTCTTAACACAAATGCACTCGAAAAACGGTCATACCAATCGGTATTTCCTCAAGTCAGGGGCTCAACCGGTCAGGAACGTTTGACCCCAAAAAGTGCACCCCCTACCGTGGGATAACTCTTGACGAACATAGCCTCAAGAACTCCTCCAACAAACACGCAAAACAATGCGGATAGTCGGGTATTGACAAATCGAACGCTCAACATTACGGACGGACCCAGACCACCTCACGTGATATCCGGTGTGTGACATGTTCAATCAGAGTGCGGCAAGCCATTGATGACATTCAAACAAAACTCAGTGTCCAATTATTCGCCGTTGGATCAGCAGCTAGTCGGGTATCGGCAAGACAAGTGCCACGATAGGGGTACCCTTTTGTTTGCTAAGTATCGTTTGAAATGCGGGCCCCCTTGACCCAATATCGTCGGAATGTCATTTTTGAAATTTGATGTTGTTCGATAGCAGTACATACCTACCGTAGGCCATGGAAGTTTTATCGCGTTGCACATTAGTCTGTTCTCAATGTTTGTTTTTGACTTACTAATAGTATAGAGTAATATAATATTCCTCAACTGAGGAGCCCCAGGAACAACAAACAATGGTTGGTGTACCTCTACCGTACCATGCGTTTGTGCGTCGCAATTCAGTGTTTGGACTGACAGTGGAGGCAAGCCATATTAGGGAACGGGCGGGCATGAGCACACACCCACACCTTCTTCCCTGAGGATTGGCCGACCAGCTGCGAACACCGAACTCGACCTCGTCTCTTACACAGCAATGGCGATGCGGATATGACCCGCCCCCTGCGAGGGTCTATGGTCTTATGACAACGGCTATGCAAGAAATGAGTACACTCACCCCCTTTAGGCCAGTGAAAGCCCGACGTGCTCCGTCCCAGCGTTGTGGGGATGCGAGGGTCTATGATCTTCTGACTACGGCTATGCAAGAAATGAGTACACCCCCCCCTTTAGGCCCCGTACTCACTGTAGTGGAATGTATCATATACTGGTATGTATGTTGTGTGTATTGGAAAGGTGTGCATTGTGTCGGAGGCATGTTGAAGCTATCGGTACTAACAGTTAGTGCCAGCGTCCCCTCAACATTTTGACGCTTTCAAACCTCATGTCCGGTGAGCTCGAAATACACGATGACGGCGATGAGCTGAAACTATATGATGGCGACCTAACCGTATGCTGATCAACTTACAAAACGTGGCTCGTTCGTGTTCGAAACGCGTTGCAGGGGGCGAGCGCCGTGTTGACCTGGTTACCACGCGCGAGGATGCTCTACTGCAGATCCAGGTATGATGGCGCACTCTCTACCCCCTTCCAGTACATTTTGGACATGTTGTTGGCAGCGGTATAGGAGCCTTAGATAAGGCGTACGTGACGAAAGCTAACATCGACACACGAACGAACGTTGCGGCATGAACGAGGTGCCGTACTTCCCTCGCATCCCCTTGCCTAGGTAACCGCGTACAACAGTCGGGTGCTTATTGTTGTATACCATTCTGGTGGAAGGGCCAAGGCTCCAGCGTAATATAGTGCTGGGTTGCTCGTCAGTGTTCGCTTACAATTTTGGTTCACGCCATTGTTTGGATTGCGCTATAAGGAGCTACCCACTATCCACTTGGCACAACTTCATGTTAGATCGATACCATAAAGACGTTGCCTGATAGAGATCCTAGATTATCGCCTATGGAACACTTCGAGTAGAGAGGCGCTGGATTAATGTAAGGGTGAAACAACGAACGTACGTCCACAATTCGAGAGAGACAGAAACCGTAGAGGGGAGTATGTTCTAGGCCTCATTTGTCAGCGACTCGAAGTCGTGCGGGCGTGTACCTTTCTTTTGAGCAGAAATAGGATTTTGTGTATTTCGACTCTGCAATAAGCAACACTGTGTGTTCCGTTGCTCCAACCAACAAAATGGTTTGAAGTCCATATTTCGAGGCGGGGGCAGAGCCACGAGTGGGGCCCAAACTCGGTGGTGAACACGGGGGTACTGTCCCTATCATAGCCTTAGTCAAAGTTGAGATCTTGACGCTAAGATCCTGACAACATTTAGGCAGATGCTCCCTCTGACTGTAGCATCCCTCTCGCATTGATTCCTGCTTGCTGCTGCGCAGACGGCGCTGAAACGTGTGCACCGTCTCCCCTATGGACATGACTCCCGCGTTGACTCCTGCTTGCTGCACCGGTAGTGCTGGAACCTATGTACCTGTTCCCCTACAACACGACTCCCACGTTGTTTCCTGTTTCGCCGTGCAGGTGGTGTTAGAGCGCGAGCTCGAAGGCGAGGAGGAAGGCCGCACCGTGGCGTACGGGGGTGAGGGCAAGACGCGGCGAAGGTTCCCCAACACGCGGGATCCCCCCCCGCCGTCCTTGGTCCTCAACCCTTACTATCTCTCTTCCTGGGGGAAGAAGAAAGTGTTAGGGCAAAGGGTCGAGGAGGGGGAAGGGCTGGGACCGCGGAAGGAGCTGTTCGAGCTCGCGGCGAGGCAGCTGAGCGCGCGGTGGAGAGCCCAGCCACCGCCCTCGTCAAAGAGGCAAGCAGTTCACGCTATTTTCGTATGCATGCGGAATCGGTGTCCTCGTGTGTCGACCTACCCACTGGTATACCTAATGCTACTAATGCTAATTTACATCTGGGACTACAGTACCTCCTCCTCCTCCTCCTCCTGTACACACAGCAATACATAGGCAAACGAACTCAACACGTTGTCCACGTTTCGACTACATATACCAAAACATGTTGTATTGTTCTGCGCCTTCACCGACTACTTGTTGTGAGTACTGGCATCGGCTAGATGAAGCCTCTTGCCCCGGACCAGGGGGGCCTCACCCGTGATCAACCATCCCCGCTCTAGTGCGTGCTCCGCGCGGTGGACCCATATACCTCGCCCATTTTTTATTGCAGCATTTTCTCTTTGTCGCTCATTTGAATTTCTGCGTCACAGCGCCCCGATTATGGGTACAACGGCGACGGCACGGGAAGGAACAGCGGAGGTGGACATCATCATCCCCTCGGATTGCCCTTTTCAAACGCGAATCGCGGATCGATGGAAGGCAAGTCGAACGATTCATATATACCAATTTTTCAATCAAAAAGGTTTCGGATATATTAGCGATTAGGTATCGCGAGTCCCAGAACGCCGGAAGGTAAGTCGACCTTTAAAACTGAACCAAGTTCAGATCATAGAGGCTTAATATATAATAGGCTTACGATTCAATACCACGGGGCGCTTTCCTAACGCAAGGCGCCGATCGCTGGAAGGTACGTGGAAATTTTCATACGAAACGTGCTTTCAATCAAAACGATTTCAGACAGGATAATACCTTCCGAGCGCGAGTCGCAGATCGCTGAACGGCCAGTGGACTGGTTTTGGAACGGAACGGATGTTCATGATCAAAGAAGTTTCGGGTTTAATTTCGCTTTTTAACTAACGAATGACGGATCGATGGAAGGCGAGGCGAACGTTTGGTATGGTATGAGTTTTCAGTCAAAGGGTTTCGGATTTCATACCGCTTTTGTGACACGAGCCACCGATCGGTGTAAGGCAAGTCGGGCGTTTCATGCGGAACAAATCTTCGATCAAATATGTACGTAGCGCTTGTCTAGCGTGAGTTGCCGATTGCTGGAAGGCAACCTTAATGTTTGAACGGAATACATTTTCAGTGAACGATTTCTCGGATATATTATCGCTTTCCTAGCCCGAGTCGACGCTCCCTGGAACGCACGTCAAACGTTTGACACGGTACAAATTTTCAATACAAGAGGCGTTTTATACACGAGTCCGTCGCGACCAACGAGTCGCTGATTTCTGGAAGGCAAGGCGCACGTCAATGTTTTACTCGGAACGGATTCTCAATCACAGATGTATGGGATGTAATCGCGTTTTCTCCGCGAGTCGCCCATCGCTGGAAGGTATTGTCGTACACTAGAAACGGAAGACATTTTCAATCAAAGAGGGTTCAGATACATTGAAACGGAATATACTTTCAATCAAAGAGGTTTCAGATACGTTAACGCTTTCCTATTTTAAGCGGGTGACCGCTGGACCACCAGTCGCACGTGTGAAACGGAAAGCGTTTGCAATCAAGGACGTGTTCGCAGCAGTTGACTTTGAAGCATGGGCAGGTATCGGTAGCGCCTTCAGGTGTCATCCCTGTGCATCGTTCGTTTGCCTACACAACTCCCGACGTTTCTACTCAACCCAATATTCGCGCTCGTAAAGCGGGCTTCAAGCTATATCCCGGCGGACAGGAGTGATGCGAGGCTCGTATACGCGCTCGATTGTGTGTCTGGTTTACACCCATTTGAGCCCTGTCAGAAATAAATGTTCGGGCTCAAAGATACCCTGCCCCTTACCGTAGAACGGATCCAACCTTCACGGAGACCCAACCGGGGACACGTGCTTCGGTAGAGCTGCACCTGAGGCTGCTCGCCTGAAGAGCTCTATACCGCACCCAAAACAGATTCTGAGTATGCTGAGAGTACAATCAGAGGAACAAACCCACGGCCCAGGTATACCGAAAACAAATATCGCGAAATAGGATTAAGCTTCCGACGTTTCTGGGTTAGCGAACCCCATCATTCAGGAAGTAATATAGCCGAACAAATCTACCTCTATCGTAGCACGGCTCCGAAGACCATGTGCAGCGGCCAAAGCAACACCGAGGTCAAACATATCCCAAGCCTAGGAAGGGGCTTGCATCAGTACGAGTATCGTGCGCGTATCGTACAGCTCCTAATATTGCGCTGCGGAACCCCCCCCCCCTCCCCGAGCCGGCCTTGCTGCTGCGTTGTGTCCGATACTGTAACATTCACTTGGTTTATTTAGAGGTGTCTCTCGTTTAAACGTTCAAAGGGCGCAACCGTTAACATTGACTGCTCTGTCGCCCCCGCAGGTCAAGGTGGCGGGCCAAACCAGAGTGCTGGAGGGGGTCAAGTGCCAGGATCGCAACGCAATCATCTATGTCACGGCAAGGGTGGATCGACTGTGGCAGGACGGGTTTAGATCGGAAGAGGCGGTGTTGGAGGAGGCGTGCCGCCCGGTTCTGATTTACCAACAAGGGAGCGAGGTATACATATGTTACATATAAAACTAACTGTATGCAGTAGAGGTCGATATACAGCACCGGTTGAGTAACGCCGGTTGCCCGATATAGTGCTCGTAAAATGTATTGGCACAGTTGGGAACAACAACCAGAGGTAGCGCGCGGAGGTGTGCCAGTGGCCGCAGTATAACTGGTACACCCGGCTCGCACCTACCGGCACTATAGAGGGGTCACTACTGTACATGGTAAACGTGTTCATGTTTACTCTAACGAGATATACTGGTACTTGATATGACAAGGTTCATGCACTGTAAATAATAGGGTTGAAATCGGAAGAGGCGATGTTGGAGGAGGTTGTTGTTGTTGTTGTTCTCACATTAACTCATTGCAAAAATCAAGTCCGTGGTCACAGGACAGGCTCCAGTCAC
>JBBMKB010102583.1:0-10253 GCA_037833945.1 Alaria marginata | reverse complement strand
GGGGGGGGTTTGGGGGTTTGGGAATGAGGTCAGGAAAGAAAGGGGGACAACCCCCCCCCCCCCCCCCCCCCCCCCTGGATGATTTCCCCGTTTTGGTCGCCAGCCTTGACATTTTCCTGCCTCCCCTTGCGCCCCTCACGCCTTCCCAACGACATCCAAAACCTCCCCCAGGACGGATTTCCGATCTACGGGCAGCTCGGCCCAGATGGGGTTGAGATGAAGGTGATAAGCGCCTAAGAGTCATCCCACGGAAGGGGTTGCACGTTTTGGGTCAAGCGGTTCTGGCCGGTTGAGCTTCTCAAGTGAGGAACTACCGGTTGGCATGATCATTTTGCGATCATACGAAGTATTACATTTTCAACTAGCGCATAGCAATGCTGACCGGAGTTGCGCGAACGACTGTCCTCGAAGTAAAATGTTTCCACTGCGAGGTTGAGCGCCTACTGTTGGGAGCTCATAAATGTCTGCTGCCTCCCTACCGTGTGATATAAATGTTGGGTGGTTTGGGCGAACGAATGTCTTCGACGTCATGTTTCCGGCGAGATGTTGAGCTCCCATTGTCAGGAGCTCAGAAAGGTCTGCTGCACCCTTACCGTTGGATGGCTCCTAAGTTAAAGTTGCCGTGAGCACGGCAACCATAGGTCGCGGCAGGTCGTGGTACTGTTGTCATGGAGGAATCGTTCTTGCGACAACCCAGACGAACTGGAACACGACACATACATACATGGAGGTGTGTCGGCGTCTGCATGAGGTAGACATCGGCGAAGGCACTACTAGTAGAGCATGTAAGGCGTGGCACTCTTATCCGCTGCTTCTTCCGGTAACCCGCGGTGTTACCCTGGAGGTCTAAGAAACAGACCGTCAAAGCACACGATACCCGGTGCGCAAGGACCCCGGTACGTTTCTGCGTCATCAATAATAGCTCGTGCTTTTATTGTTATGTTTGCCATCCATTAGCAGTGTGCAGCATGAAGCGCCAACGTCGACCACTCCTATGAAATATTAATTAACCGAAAAGTAGAAACAAAATCAAGGGAAAACCCTTTAAAAAAACAAGAAACCTTTTACACGTACTGTGCCTCCCTTCTATTTTATAACTGGTATGTACTTGTAAGAGTGTTATTGCTGCCCATTCAACAACGTTTGTGCATGGGCTCCAAGGTCGATTAACTATCCCACATAATACAGAAAAATAATACCATACGCGTGCTACGACCAAAACCTTGAATGTGTTCTGGATGACGGGGATCCTTCAACCCAAAACCGACGGAATATATCATTATTGTTTTAACCCAATCGAATTGTTTTTTCTACCTTCTGCTGTAAGCCATGGGTTTGTTTATCGGTTTACAAGTTGATTTTACTCCAAATCCGTTTTCGGGTGAGAATCCTCAGAAAATAAATGGTATATATACCTCTACCGCAGCATTCAATCTTTCTTTTTCCTTTGTCTCGCGTTTCTCCCCCCCCCCCCACTGCTGCTGTGCTGCTGTGGTGTTTTGCGCGTCAGATGTGCGAATTGGACGGCGCAGACTCCACTGCCTGCCTCGACGTTTGCTCCGGGTACGAGGCCCTCCTTCCCGACGTCGACGACTTCGCCTACCGCTACTACACGGTATGAACCAAAGCCTGTTGGCTGAAAAATTTTGTTGATGCTGTGTGATAATAGAGAACCAAGGTGCTGTCGCATGTATGTGCCGCCTTTGCAAGACGGTACGCACATGAAGCCTTCGGGCTGGGGTACGATGTAGGTACGAGGCACTCGCAACGTTGAGCTGGTCTCGCGAGGTGACCTCTCAACTTGCTGCAAGACGTGTGCTACGATATATAGAGAGGTGGCACGTTTTGACGTTTGGGACAATCGTTTTTCTGACTTTACGGGGCGGGGCTCCTGTATGTACAGTAATATCATTGGTGTGCCGTTTTTGTTTATAAAGTACACTTCAGTATCTTGTGTTAGATGCCTCGGCCCATTATAATTATTATTCGTCGGGTTGCATATATATCCGTCTTATAACTCACATTCTGCTTTTTTTTAACGTGAGGTTGGAGCGTCCTCAAGTGAGAGGAGCCTTCTTTTAAAATGAAAGTGCACCCTTATCGCGGCACGCGTTATTTAAGTCTCCCAATCGTTCGTTGGGGGATATAACTCATTCAAAGGCTGACACATTGGTTTTAGCACGATAGAAAACCGAGGTGAATATTTTATTGCGTATATACCCCTCGTACACGGTACGAAGCCATCGAAGGACGACCGCCGTCTTAGTGTACAAGCTATACACCCCTGCCATGAACCAAAATGTTTGTGATCTGTGGGAGTTTCATGTCACCTTTCGCAGTTGACCCGCTTTCAAAGCATGGCGTACGAAGCACCGGTTGGTTTTGTTCTTTCGAATTGCACTGAACATGCCCCCGCCCTCCGTCCCGGTTTCCGATACTGACTTTTCAAAAATTGGAACTCCTCCTTTAGTCATGCGGGTTCGACGAGTCTTTCTTCCCCTTCACGACCAACTGCTTCCGAGGATGCTGCCCAGATGGCATCACGTGAGTGCTTCAGTCAGAGTTGTCTTGTGGATATATCGTCCGCTTCTAAGCATACCATGGTTGGGTTCGAGCTCCAGCACGACGCCTCTACGTCTGGGTTGTAAAAGGCTCGAAAATTCTACTTTCCCTCGTGGAGCAGTCCGTGGCAAAGGGAGGTCCCCGGAATCAATGCTGCCGACAAGATCAAACTCGAACCCTGAAGTATACTATTTTGTTAGTTGGAAGCTGTTATACACCCGTTGAGCAACGTTTTTAGTCGCGTGACTGAAGTACCTCGACGGGTAGAGCTTCTAGCCAACTGTGTGTTTCTATTGCGCGACCTGAGTGCTGTACCTCGGATGATGTTTAGTTTCTTCTCGAAACACTCGGGTAGCCTGATGTAAATGCTGTACATCATAACTACGTATTGCTCACTCTTGAAACCCTCCAGTAGGGTGGTGGAAAGTGGAAACAGAGCTCTGCTTGTGGCATGCAGCTCTGAGTACCCCCTACGAATCCGACCAATACGTATCCGGCTCTGGACAACGGCTCTGGACAAGACACCAATCGCGATATGTACCTCTGGCCCCGCAGACGCTACTACTGTACACATGATGTGAAATAATGATTCGTCTCGAGGCTCTGTATCTGTGATAGGAGATGCTGAGGTTGCACCGAATGTCTTGCGATAATCACTTGTGCTGACGAGGAAAATGGGTTGCTTGGAAAGGCGCTTGAGGCCAAAGGAATAAAACAGTTCCAGAGAGTTTACTATTTGGTGCCCCCTCTAGGGTAAGTGAATGGGATATATACAAATCTAGACCCAATTTTGTTTGAGGGCACTTTGTGGGGTCTGCTTGAAGAATAATTCAGTCTAGTTCCTAGCGTTGACAAGAGCTTTGGGGGCGCTTGTTTATGCATTTCCAATATATTCTCGAGTAAAACGACAGATTTCGGGAGGAGACGTATCTCGAATATTTTCCAGCAATTTCGGAGAAATCTGATGTGGCGACAAAACTTCAGTAGGTCCAAATATGTCTCTGAACGCTGGTCCCGCATCTGCTATTGCACGTTTCGCGTTGATACAAATGACTGTGACGAGCAGCTGCAGCGAGAAGATGGATGCGTGTGGAGACTCCCCGGAAGAAGGGTACACCGCTGACTACACCCCAGCCCTCGCAACGGCATTGGATGAGCAGTACGACACGGACCTGATCTCCGGAGACGACACCGATTACATCGGCAGCTCGTCGGCTATCGATTGCACCCTTTACATGGGTGAGCTCTTCGCCTTCCGTACCGCAGTGTCTGAAACAAGGACGTTTTTGAAGCACAAACGTGAGGTTGGCTGGTGCTACTGCACTTCAACAAGCATGCTCTTGAAGTATAAATGTGTGGTTGATCGGCGCTAGTGCACCTCAAAAATGATGCTTGAAGTACACATGTGAAGTCGACTGGGGCTAACGCACCTCACTCAGCAAGCATTCTCCAAGTTCTAATGTGCAGTCAACTGGCGCGGACGCACCTCAACGAGCATACTTCAAGTACAAATATGGCGCGGTTCGCATGTGCCTCTGAAGGGTGGGTATCCCTGATTATGTTCGAGATAACCCTTCGCGAAGCGCACTTAACACGGCTACCCTGCCACCAATGCTCGTTGAAGCTAACACCCTACCCACTGTCACCCACTTTCCGCCAACCTCCAGGTGCCAGTTCGGTGACAACGGGCAGTGCATCATCTCCTGTGCCTGTCACACCAGCGCCCTCCGCGCCAGTGGCAACCACTGCTCCCATCACCCCTCCTACCCCGGCTCCCGTTCCCGACCCTACTCCCGCACCGGTCACACCAACGCCAACCACTTCTCCCGTCAACCCTCCTACCCCTGCCCCTATCAACCCCCCTACCGTTGCTCCTATCAACCCTCCTACCCCTGCTCCGATCAACCCTCCTACCCCTGCACCGATCAGCCCCCCCACCCCCGCTCCCGTGACCACATCGTCTCCCGTGCCCGACCCTACTCCCGCGCCGGTCACACCAGCGCCAACCACTTCTCCCGTCAACCCTCCTACCCCTGCTCCTATCAAACCCCCTACCGATGCTCGTATCACCCCTCCTACCCCAGCTCCGATCAGCCCTCCCACCCCTGCACCGATCACCCCCCCCACCGCCGCTTCCGTGAACACGTCGGCTCCCATTCCCGACCCTACCCCCTCGCCGATCACATCAACCACTTCTTCCATGGACGCTCCCGTGGCCGCCCCATCGTCCCCTACGGCCGAGATATTCCCCGTTCCTGCGCGAACTGCATCTCCTGTGTCTGTGCCTACCCCTACTCCAGTCGCCACTGAAGCCATCCCGGAATCCACTGAGCCCGCTACCCCTGCTCCCATGGCAGTGCAGCAGCCTGTATCGACTGAAGCTGCCCCCACCTCGGCTCCGGTGGCATCACTACCTACTGCGACGGATGAGCCCACTTCTCCCGATACCGAACCGGTAGCGTCAAGCGCCCCGGTTGCGTCTGCTACTCTGTCGCCTGTGTCTGAGGTGAGTCCACTCCGTTTTCATTCGTGGAACCAGTGACACATGTATGTGTGCCTACAGACGTACATGCCCGCTTATGGTTGGCGGGGCGAATCAACGGTGCAACTACTGCACCGATATGTCGTGGAAATCCCATTCGTTCATTTGATTATTCGTTTGTTTTAGCCCAAGCCACGGGATTGTTAGTCGGGCTGCACCGCCATTTTTGCCAGAGTCAGAGACTGACTGCTTGCTACGGTAGAAGCAGCAGGGTTTTGGGTCAAATGGTTTCTACTGAAGAGCTCTAGGCAACATCTTTCGAACCCCGGTGTGCGTATGTTTCTGTGTATTGTACGCCTACATATTAGCCTGTGGTACTTATCCCCCGGTGTTGAGCGAACATGCTCGTCATGGGCATGAAGGTCTGGGTGTGAAGTGATGAGCTCCTCAAAGAGTCATCCCACGGTAGGGGCTGCATTGTTCGGGCCAAACGGTTCCGACCGATTGGGCTCCTCGAATGAGAAACTACCGGTTGGTATATGCTAATGTTACGTGTATTTTATTTGTTTTAGAACTAGCGCATAGCAATGTTGGTCGGGTTGCGCGAGAGAACGTCTTCGACGTCATGTTTCGGGTGCTAGAATTAGCTCCTCATGTCGGGAGCTCGAGCAATTCTGCTGCACCTCTAGCTACCGTGGGATGGCTCCAAAGAAGCATCGTCGAAACAAAGGAGGTTCACCTCTACCGTGGGTTCGTGAGCATGTGTACTGTACCTGGTATATATCTTCCAAGTGAGGAGCCTCATCGTTCCATTTTTTTTATAAATCCCGACAGTAGTAGCTTGCGTCCCTAGGGACCGGTCACAGATGTGTGCGGCTGCGGCTAGGTCACACTCGTGTCGAAGATATTCGGTTTTCAAGGGCCACCTTGTATCTTGTTTAAGTTGTGCCTCACTCGAGACTACGGACTGCTTGATTGTCATTGAGAATGAGGCATTGCCGCACCAATCCCGCATGATAGCTCAACAATGACCTTATGATATATGCGATGCACACGAAGATATACCGGTATAAGTTCAGCGGAGACAAGAACCAGCTACCAGCATGACTCAACACCACTTTCCGAAAGGCACCTTGCGCGTATACTGTAGTGCAGTACACGTAAATAGCCCGATTTTCGACCACAAACAGTACAAAGGACGGAGGATAATTTTCTGCTGCTGCTGCTGCTTGCTGTTGTTGCTGCTGCCTGCACTTGCCGTGTTTCACTCAATGTACAGAGCGGTTCCGATCCCAGCAGCAACGAGTACGACGACGACAGCGGCTACGTCGAGGTCGGGAGTTTGACCACCGTCAGCACAGCAGCCACCGCCTATGACACGTTGACCGGCGAGGATAGCGGCTACCCCGGCTGCGGCACGGACGGCTGCCTGCCTTCGCTGGCCCACGACGGCGACAGCAGCGACATCGAATCGAGGTGGGCGTGCTCCAAGGACATCGTACCGTACCAAGGCCAGTGCGAGATCACATTCACCTTCGGCGAGCCCATGGACCTTAAGGACGTGCAAGTGGCGTTCTATAAGGAGGAGGAGCGCACGCGCTGGCTCAAGGTACTTCAACGGTTAAGGCTATGATACGAGTATCACACAAAAACACACAAACAAAAACAAATAGAAACGAAAAATAAATATAACACCGCTCGATGCGAGACTTGAACAAGGGTTATATCTATTTTTGTGAAGGGGTTAACAAACACATATACACGTCGGAGCGTTCTGCGATTGGAGTTGTGGGCCATCTTGCCGCAACATAGTAAAAGCCGCATGAAGAGCCCTGCTCCTGCACTATTAATAGCTCCGCCGTACGTATGTAGACGCTGAGGACGAACTTTACCCAATGCTGGTACGATCGCGTTTACGGATTGAGGACTGAAGAAGCTGAGAACGAAATTGCCAACTTTGTCGTTGGTTGGGGTGTGCAGCACAACTTATTTTTGCGATGTGGCGAAGTGCACGTCTTCGCGGCACTCGTCCTTTACTCCACGCCGCTCTTCATGAGGTACTTTATAAACACTGTGAACGCGACACCAACCAAATGAACTGCCAAGGCCGTCTACTCATTTGTCACCAAGGAGACCAACGCTCTTGTCGGTCGCGCTCTAAATCGCACACGAACCAAAGTCTTGCACATATCTGCACCAACGGCGAAATGCTCGACACGTTCGAATTCTATCTTAGATACACCTTCTTAACTCAATCCGGCACCGAGGAGACGAACGGGCTTGTTACTTGGGCATCAACCATTATATTGCACAGATCCAGAAAAACCACAACATAGTCGGAACGTTCAAGGTCCACCTTCAACTCATGTATTGTCGAGTAGACTACTGTACGGCTGTTGTAAATCGCGCGTTAACCTATTCTGTTGAACAGATCCGTACCAACGGCAAACATTTCGGCACGTTCGTATCCATCAGAAATCCGCTTTCAACTCATTCGTCGTTGAGGGGACTAACCCTCTTGTACATGCCGCTGTAAATCGCGCGTTGACCAACTTTCTTACACAGATCCAAAAGAACGGCGACATAGTCGGCCCTTTTGAATCCTACTATGGATTGTCCTTCAACGCATTCGCCATCGAGTCGACTAACGCTCTTGTTAAGCGCACCCTGAGCCTTTTGATGTGAAACATCCGGGTTACCTGCGACATCTTTCCGAAGTTGCTCATCGCGCCTTGACAGTTTTGTCACACATATCCATAACAAGGATGACATAATATCCGCGTTCGAGTTATACATTGGATTCACCTTCAAACCACCAGTTACGGGGTAGAATACTCTATATCGCTCCATTTAATCGCGCTGTAAATCGTGCACCTACCATTTTCTTGCGCAGATCCGCATCAACGGCGACATAATCGGAACGTTCGAATCCTTTTCGGGATCCGTCTTCAACTCGTTCGGCATCGAGGAGACCGAGGTGGAATCTGTGACGATGGAGTCTGTCGGTATCGATGAGGACGAGTGGATCGCCCTCCTCGAGGTGGGTGACACATCAAAACCAGACGCACTTTGCGGGGTAGGGGGAGCCACATGTAGCTTATTCGGGCATCGTGGTGTAGAACCAATGCGTTGTACCTGGCATGCTGTAACGCAAATGATCTTCCAGTGATATTGGCCAGCTCCTTTTGGGTTCAAAAGCCCCTTTGGTAGGAATTGGTTTGGCTAAAACGTACACTGCCCTTACCATAGGGTCACGAGTCATCAGCTGTTGGCCGCACACGCTTTCGTGCGAGCACCAGATATCCTGCTGGTATTTAAGAGATGACGGAGGCTACGGTAAATGCGCAACTTTGTTTTGCTGAAGGTCCTCACTCAAAGAGCTCTATATCCACCATGGCACCCAAAAGCTTGTTATAATTGATCTGAAATTCAACCCGATGACCAAAACTATGGCCTTGGTGTAGTAACAAATCACACTGCAAAACAAGAATGATATTCCGACGATTTTGGGGGGTGAAAAGGGGCACCGTCGTTCAGCAAAAAGTACTAGCAAAAAGTGCTGTACTAATACCTAGTCTAAAGTAGCGCGAGTCAAATGTGTTTTTGGGGGTTGCGTCAAGTCCTGTTTCGCTTTACGATGCTATCTTTGGTGTAGAGGGCGGTCAGTCAAGGGCGTTCAACCGCGGTTTCGTGTATTGCACTGCATGTTTGTTTTCCTGACCATACCCTCTACCAGGCATCTGCCAACCTTCGTTGTCGCTTCCCCAAACATCTTTGTATCCTGATCACACCGCAGAAGATGTGACACATCTATCTGTTGCTGCATCTACTAGCAGCATGATTGTATGCTGATAATACCCTCTATCGCACACCTTTGTTGCCTGTGTTTTGCTGGGTTCGTTGGTGCCGCTCCACAGGTGCGGTTCTTGGTTGAACCCTGACCGGCCAGCAACACAAGCTCTCGCCTACGGAAGAGCTCTACTACTACGACGGTAGCTTAGAACAGTACGTACGCATGCATGCATGCTATGCACTGCCATATACAATCGTGCATCCCGCGATAGGTCTTGTTGCTCGGCGTATGTATGCGGTTGTTGTGCTTAAACCCTGACCAGTCAGTGGCAAGCTCTACTATACTCTACCGTGATTGCTTAGAACAGTGCGTATGCTGGCTACGTGATACTACAATCGGGTGCTCCGCGACCGACTATTGTAGCAAGTTTATCCTCGAGGTTTTTCTGGACTGGAATCGGTTTGTATTGCTGTAAGGTAAACTATGCTACGAGTTAGGTATCGCTTCAGGTAGGAGTGTTCTAAAATCAAAATCTGGATCAGACTCGTTATGTAATCTTGCACGATTTATGCTACATCTTTAGCTATACTTCGCATCCATATTATAGTCTAGTGCTGTCTTGTCCAATGGTTAAGCCGTATCCAAAGCCATGGCCATCATATCTACAGCAGTCTGCTGTGTTACATGTATAGATTCATAGTCTACGGCTATAGTCCACCAGAACTTTTCCTCTTTTCTGGGCCGGGCTCGTTTTAGTTGGGTTTCTTGTTTTCTCGGTCGAGTTCGGTTTATGTTGTTTTACGGTCTGCAGCAGTAGTCTATACTACGTATACCAAACCCTGTTTTTTCTGTGGTATCGTTAATGTCTGGCTAGGAGAACTCTGGTATTGTTGGACAGTGTATGGTTCATGGTGTACCTGTCGTAGCATCGTGGAGATATCCTGCCGAGCTGTTGCTGACACAAGCAGCCTATGGCCAAGCTCTGGTTTGGAACTGCTGCCCCACCATACACAGCACTCTACTGTAATGAACCGACATGCCGACGACTGGCTGAGAAGGCTCGGGATCGAACTTAAGAACAATTAATACGTACTTTCATTCAGGAATTGTCTCTTTCTGCTGACGATACACAGTAGTCTACAGTAGTATATCACCAGACATATCCCTGCAAAAAACCCGGCCTGGGATTTCCGGGCAAAACAACGAAGTCGGGAGCGATTCCACTAAAGGTTATGTAGTGTGGCACAAACCCTTTCGCATATAAACAAACTTAATTTGGAAAGATGTCCCGGTTGCGTAACAGAACGGTCACAGCAGTACGTAGACTATTCAAGCGGACACCCACGCGGGGATAGGCAACCTGGCGATACCGAGAGGTGGGGGGGGGAGGGGGGAGATGACAGGGGGAGGGGGGGC
>JBBMKB010102572.1:0-10253 GCA_037833945.1 Alaria marginata | reverse complement strand
AATATCTCACCCGAAACATGACTTCCAAGATTTTCGTTCGCGCAACCCGATCAACATGTCTATCCGCTAGTCCTGAAACAAATGCACTCGTAAAATGATCACACCAACCGGCAGTTCCTCACTCCAGGAGCTCAACCGGTCAGGAACGTTTGACCCCAAAAAGTGCAACCCCTGCGGTGGGATGACTCTAGGGTAGAGTGCCAAGTGGAGGCTTACAGCAGTATTGATTTTTTGCGTCCGGTCATGAACATATGAGCGTTGTGATGCGGCTGTGAGTGCAGGGAACTGTCGGGAAAGAAATACTAACGTGGGAACAAGGGGGAGTTGCGGGGAAAGAGGGCCGTAACTGGTTCGGTTGGAATGCAGTGAGTGTACAGTTTTGATTTTACATTTTTTATTGGTTTAGAAACGATTTTGTTTTTCATTGCATTTTTTATGGTTCAGAGGCGAACGAAAGGACATGCCCCCGGCAAAGCGATAAGCTGCGCTCCGTTTGACCGAGGGCCTGGCAGTTGAGCTGCCCCTTTTCCAGACCAGTTTTGATCAGATGACTTGTCGGTGTTTCGCCTTCAGGTTGTCTATTCCTGCCGAACGATTTCCTCGGATTTTTTCTTGAAATGTTCGTTTTCTACCACCAGCGGGTCATCTGCCAAAGATTGAACCTGTCTTGATCCGAAAGACAGACGTGTATGCGGCGCCTTGTCTTAAAAAACAAAAGTAGCCCATGTACTGCAGACGGCTAATTTAGCATCGTACGAAGTTTATATTTTGAGTAAACGGTTCCGAGGCTGAACCGCTATTTTGATAGCACTCGTATACATATCATACATACCGTGAAAATCGGGCACCACCATGCTCGAGCCCTAGCGAGGTGCATCCAGGTTGGTTGTGAGTAATAACCGCGTCGTCAGCGGAAGAACGATGCAAACACAGGCGTAACCTCTTGAGAACTGCACCCCCGTTTTTAGGGACAAACTACTTGGATTTAGTGTTGGATACTTTTTGCAGTAGTATACCGGTAAGGTGTAAGAAACCCAAAACCGGGACAACGTTTTTGGACACGAAAGAGCGGAGGTCGCAGAGTGAGGCGGATGCTGGCATTGCTTTCTTTCTAGTTATTTGCTCGCGGAGGTTCCATGCGCGCGCTGTGGGAAGGAAGCAGGGGCGGTGTTGGCAGCATATCTCAATGAAAGTGAGGCATTTTATAACTGGAATAGCTGCAGGGGTGGAATGGTGGAGCTCGCAATAGTCTATGGATACCACTGTTGCTGTAGAAGAGGAAGGCAGCTGCAGGTGCCGTGTATGTTTTATGGCTGCATCACTGCACGTCGTTGAGATTTAGTTTAGACGGTGTGCGAGACTAGAACACTCAGCACACGCAAGCATTGCGATCTCGATGCCATGGATTTTCTCACAAAACACGTGAAAGGGCAGTCGTCGGCGTGCCTGCTTGCTCTCGTCGTCGCAGACGATTCGAGAAATGGCAAGGAGGGTGCGGTGGGGGGGGGGGCGCAGACCGCCACCCACCTCTGCGTGAAATGCACCCTTGAAAATGCGGGGGGGGCAGATAGTGTAGCGCCAGGGACAACCCCTCCCCAACATGGAAACAGACAAGGAACGCGACGAGCACAGCGCTAAAAAGGTCTCTCCGCGCTCCATTGCCCAAAAGAACAAACACCAGTGAACAGGCAAGGACAAGAGGATCACGGTGTAAGTTTCAACGTCGGTGGAGCTCTCACACGGAAAGCGAACGTCGTATAGTAGAGTCGCAGCCGTTTCATCTAAACAATACCTGGTATACTTTTTCTTAATACGGGTGCCAAACATCTGCGAAAGAGCGCCTCGCGCTCGAGTGAACTGCCTGAAGGTCGGTTGATCAGGCCATCAACGGCTGCGGGTGGACGTGTCTCTGAGGCAAGCTCCGAGTTAAATCTGCACCATTTTCCACATGAGCTCGTACGTACTACTGTGAGCGTCGATATGTCACGTTAAAAAAAATCGCGTTTTTTGTGACGAATCGTGACATGTATTAAAACGCCTTGTGGTTCGACGCAAGAAAAAGGGTTCCAACCCAGTTCCCGTTGTGAGACCTGTCTATCTATGGCTCCGATACTATTGCCTCATTTTCTGCTGCTGGGCATACCTGCAGTGCATGCCTTCCTGCAACCACGCCCTCGCGAACATCCCACCGGACTGGCGACAACCCGTACAACACCGTGTGCGCTTGCTGCAAGTCTCTTTCGGCCTCGATCTACTGCACGCAGCGGATGTCTGAGTGGCAAAGCTACTCGCATGAGGTCAACACGGAAGCTCTTTGAGTGTCAGCGTGAAAATACTAAAGATGAGCGCCAATCACCAACCATTCGGTAAAAAATGTGGATACAAGGGGGAATTTTGTTCCGGTTGGACCGGCTTATATAATCTTTACCCGATTAAAACAACCTTCCTTTCCTTATATTATTTGGATCAATACTAGAACCAAGATATTTTATCCCATACTGAAATCAAGTAAATAATAATTTATCGACAAGAAAGAGTTTTAGTATAACAACACTGGGTCATAAGGCCTTTTTTGCTAATTTGTAAAAATCATCTTGGTTTAATTAGATTATAATGGTTATATTATCTTATTTTAGGACGGCACGTCAAAGCAACACGTCGCTAAAGACGCCAGAATCACGGGCGCGACCATTCCTTCTCTCTTGAACTGGAAAAAAAAAAGCCAGACACAAGACACAAGCCGAGCAAAAACCTCGCTCGAACGGCGCTCCTCGCCATTTTGTGTCGTTCTAAACTACTCTAAAATACCTGACAACTGACATCGATTTCGTGCACCTAAAAAATCCACAACAAATTCTACGTAGTCTGCGGGCGCCGCGAAGTGCCCGCTTTGACTACGTTAGCCTAGCAGCGCTCTATCTATATTCTTGCACCCACGGCGACAGAAAAGGCATGCTTAGCCACTTGCCCCCTCCCCTCCTCATGAAAGACATGCCACAAATAAACGCCGTCAACTGTGGGGACCTCCAGTGGTCGTCTCTCAAAAGTGCAAGGCACAATCGAATCGCAGCCAAGCCAGCAAGTAAAACACTTGCGGCCGCGCAAACGTTCAACCAAACCGCAGTCGGCAAGGAATGACCTCTGCCGCTGCGCAGCGTCCACTCAAATCGCAGCCAGCAAGGAATGAACTGCCTCTGCGCAACGTTCACTCAAATAGCACCCAGCAAGGAATGACCTGCCCCGGCGCAACGTTCAACCAAAAATCGGCCAGCAATGAGTGACCCGCCACCGCCCCAACCTTTCAATAACTAAGCTAAAGTTCCTGCTTAACCCTGTTGGAACTGCAAAAAAAATCCACACTAACTCCAAGTGATTTGTGCCTAAAAAAACGTGGGTGCAGTTCTAAAGGACTAAAGTCAGTGCCGTTAATAGCGCCTTTTTTCCACGTCGCCGTTTCCAGAGACGAGATGGCGCTGACACCGTTTCTCAACAAATCATGGAAGAAGCTTCCGTTGACAGAGCTGGTGCGCGTCAATGTCGTAAATAGCACCTCGAGCTCAAAGACCAGCCGCCTGAACGGTGACATGACAGTGCGGATTCGGGCCGATATTCTTTGTCAGGGTTACGGTTAGGGCACCAACAGAATATCTATCGGAGGCAACCAACCATTTTAGGGGGGGGGGTGTACGCATTTCGTGCATAGCTGTAGTCGTATGACCACAGACCGATTTAAGGGGGAGGGGATATTGTGAGCCACTGCTTGCAACGAGGCTGAGCAGGCGAGGCGACCTTAGACAGAACACTGCAAGCAGAAGGCAGGCCACATGCCACAGCATGATTATCCCTCCAAAACCGGCGCGATATGATATCACCAAACACAATCAAACCCTTTCGTCTCGTCCAACCATTCTCTGCATATATCATAGGCGCTCTGCAGCCAAAGTTTCGAGGACGCACTGCATAGAATCCGTATCGCACACAACTTTGCAGCTTAGCTGTACCGCAGTAAACAAAGACGCAGGCTCCGGTAGGGGGGGGGGTACTCTCATTTTCACTGGCGAGTTTAGGCGGCTCACGCGAGTGGCTCTGTACCTCCCTAAAAAAAACGACGTGAAAAACATTTTGTAAAGTGAATTAGGTAGGTGGGACAGACTACTTCCGACGTGCCAGGTCAACCTATTGTGCAGTTCTTGTGGTTACTCACTTGCGTTCGTGGTTTAGAGCTTGAAGATAACGTCAGATTCCATGCCCACGCTCCGATAAAAGACTGAGGAGGACAGATGGGCTCAAAGACTCATCTGTCCCCTCTATTTCCTATCTAAGATACGCCTCCCTACTTCTATGGACACCTTCCAATTCCCGGTGACACGTTAAAAATTCCCGACCTTCAGAGGTAATACCATAACAATTTTGCTGGCATATCGACACAAACAAATCCATGGCTGTACATATCCCGACCCCGAAGGCCTCAAAACCAAAATAGGATAGCCACTCGTGCTATTTAGTAGCTCTGAGCCGCTGAAAAACGAGACCCTTCAAAGTGATCCCCACTCTGTAGCCTTGGCCACAACGGTTGAAAGTGCGCCCCCTACACCATCTCCTACACAACAGACACTTTCGATTATGTCAGGCGACACCCTTGCCACCATGGCCTTTGTCTCACCTTCTTCATCCCCTCGTACAGGTTCTTCTCTACGGCGAGAACTCCGGCCGATACCACGGCGGCACAGCGCGCGGACCCTCCCTCTCCCGGCAGCATGATTGCATCCACGCCCGGGAGCTTCTTGGCACCCTTGATGCGCGCCAAAACCTCCTCCGTGCCCGCCTGTTCTCGTCGTCGGGGGCGGTTTGTAACACGGCACGGGGGGGTGTACTCATTATCGTGCATGGCAGTAGACCATAGACCCTCACCTCCCTACAAAGCCAAGACGGGGCACGTCGGATTTTCGCCGACCAGGCAGAGGGGGGGAGAAACAAGCACAACTGCCACCCCGTCTCCTTTAGCGCGTTGCCACCCGACAACGCTTCGCTCATGGACACCTGACAGCGTTTCGCACATGGACAGCCGACCGCGCTTTGCACGCCGTCAGTGCCATGGTCGGTGATACGGTGGAGCGTAGGGGATCGGGGATAGCTAATTCTGCGTGTAATTGTTTTTTTTGTTTTCATCCTCCCGCGGATGGGGAAAAATAAAGCTTACGCTCACCACACTTCCAGGTATTTTGTACATGTCGTGTGTCAATTTAACTCAATTGGTTTCGCAATCCAGCGCTAGCTGGCACATCCTTCAGTCCCCGTGGTAGTGACAGCGTGAGCTGTCCCTACCGACGGTCACCGTTACTACTGCCGCAGCGCGAGCTGCGGTGGTATACGGACTCGTGAGTATGTTGACCCTTCTTGAGTGGGTATTCGAGAGCGTAGCGACGGCGCCCACCTTTCCCGAACACGGCCAAAACAAAAGACGAGCGCCGCCCACACTGTAAAAAGATGGCGGTTGGTCTGCACTTTTCGTTCCAAACGACATTGAGCACGGATAGAGATTAACGCTGTAAAAATGGTGGTCTCAATTCTCTGTTTCTCCATCATTTTTTGTCATGACACTCAAGCTGCACACTATCGGATGTTAAATGGAATAACAATATACAAAATATGATACTACAAGCACGCGAAACACCACGACGCGTGCCCGACTCCTTTCTTCCCCCTCCCTCCACACCTGAAATTATGCAAAGCCTCGACACCACTTCCAAGTTTCGCCGAAACATACACTCACCGCAAACTCCGCTTTGTCTCCCATGAGCTCAGGGTCCACCGCCAGAACAAGGTTTCCCCAGTTTTTGGCGGCTTTCTTGTCCGTTGTTGCCGCCCTACGCACATAAGTTCAGACAAAATGAAGTGCGCAAACATCGCGGAGGAGAAAACTTGGCTCAAGGGAACATTTCGGCCCGTCGGGTGGGGTGAGGAGGGGTGCGTCGGCGTGGTAAGGAATTTCGTAAAGTGAAAAATCAAATCGAAGGATCGAGCATCGGAGTAGAGTCAAATGGATTACTTTCGGGTAATAAATATTCACTTAATTGCTGGTTTCGGGGAGACCAATTAATCCCACCTGGACCGGAAAACATCGTGTTGCGTTAAGGAAATAGCACGAAGTATTACAGTTGGGGGCACTCCCGCCTCTTACTCCCACGCCGGCAAGGAGGCGCACGAGCGCAGGCAAGACATCAGCAGCACGCGTGTTATTTATTGCCGGTGTTCAGCATTGACGTAAACCAGGCGAGGCTATCTATAATAAAAAAAGCGAGGTAATCGTACTTAAGCGGATGAAAATGGCACGCGCACTTCGTGGCACCGGCTCCAGCCGTCTGCACTCCCTACCGCGCCATGCCTACATACGCGTACTGCTCATTTATTAGAGGGGTGGCTCGGGAGAGAAGAGGCAGAACTGGACTTGTGCGGCCGTGTCCTCCTCATCACATTAAGCAAGGTCCGCACGGTAAACTGTATTTTTCGCCCTTGACCACTTTGGAGCTGCAACCACGTTTTTAAGGACAGATGCATGCTGCGGTAGAGGTGTTACAGCACCATTAATTAGTATTTGCCTTCTGATGGTCATTACTTGAGGAGCTCCATACCTCACCCAAAACACGTTTTTTGAGTAAAAACTGAAAGGGCAACCCGATGAATAAACCCCCGTGGCCTAGGTATACAAAAAAATCATTTTGCAAAACAAGGATGGAACTCCGCCGATTTTTGGTTAAGGGGTCCCGTCATGCAGAAAAGAGTTCAGCCAAAAAGGCCTGGTTCAGTCAGACCAGAGACATCGTCGTGCAGCACGCACGCCGAGCCCGCTTACGGCGCAAAACCCGGGCGATAACAAAACTGTCTGCGCTGCTGGATTTCGCCTAGTGTCCGGAACTAAACAACAAAAAGTTCAGTGTAAGTTTACTGTACGGCTGACACGCCAGAGCTTCATCGTTGTTTTGACCGCTACACGTATGCCCGGACCCCGGAAGGGTCTGAAAAACCGAACGGCCGGCGTAACATATGTCTGCTGCAGCTATATATATATATATATATACATATAAGGCCCCTTCGAGGTTCTGTCGCAAAAAGGAAATGTCGACACTATACCACGACTGACGGCAGGTCAATGGAACCTGTCAGCAGAACAACTGCGTGTCTCCTCACCTGACGAGGGGGCCGGCAAGCAGCTCGACGATGAGAGACAGGTTTCCGCCCTTGTACGACCTTCATCACGCAAAAAGTGTTCAGGCGAAACAGCAAATAGCGAGGCAGCGGCGGCGGCGGCGGAAAGGCGGGGGCAAGACAGAGGAGGTCAAAGCTGAGGTCTACTGCAGGCCACAGATGGACTTCTGGCAGGGCAGGATGAAAAGAAGATGGTGGCTTAGGGCCAAGGATGCATCTCTAGTGCACTGGGTCGGCGCGCCGAAACGCCTCGCCAACGTTAGTTGAGTTGGCTGGAAAAAAACACACAAAATTTCAACGAGTATGTCCCCCTAAAACATGGGAGCGGTTCCAAATAGGGTTACATACTATTAATAGTATCATATGTCGCGCACCTGTCGAAGACGCGGATGGCGCCTTGCAGGGCCGCAGCGGGATCCGTCGTGGAGTTCCCATCCTTGTCGTAGGCTACGTCTCCCGGGATGGGCTTGCCGGCCGTCTTGGCTTCGAGCAGACCGAAGACTGGCGCACGCGCGTGTGCATACAAACAGTTAACAGAAACACGTCTCAACGAGGATCCACACAAGGATGAACACAAAGATGAACACAAACATGTCTCAATCAGAATCCAACATATCCGTCACCTCCTTCAAGAATAGTTCGAGAGCAGGCGCGACACGGTTTTTCTTAGCTTCGACTTCGTATGAGCAGTGGGCAGGATATTTCTACGCAAGCCGCTTTTCGGCGCGGGGTGCAAAGGCAAGGCGACATGGACTTCATCGCGATTCCGGCGCTACTGCTGCCTGCAGTTTACTCACATGGAAAGGCGGCGGTGGCCATGTCGAGCACGATGGGCTCCTTGCCTTCCTCCCTCGGGATGCCGACGGCGATGGGGTTGGTGCCCAGGAGCGCTTGGTACGAGCCAAACGGCGCGACAAACTGCGCGGCGCGAAAAAAAAACAAACACACACAACCGGAATCACCGCCGTGTTAACGAATGAAAAAAAACCCAACAGCAACAGCAACAACAACAACTGAAAGCATAGGCAGAAGTGGACGAAAAAACAAACAAAAACAACAACAACAACAAAAAACTGGACGAAGAGAGGAAAATAAAAACACGAGAGAACAGTAGACGATCGGTCTCTTCACAACCAACACCCAATGACCCCTGCAAAAACCTACGATGGCAACGGCGCAACTGGGACACCGCAGCGAAGACAACCGCTACGGCGATCTTGTGCTGAACGATAATGTGGTTTTCTGGCTGGTGCACCCGCCGCGCGGCACGGATAAAATCGCTGCGAGGACGCTGCGTGTGAGAATGATGGGGGTGCATCGATATTTTCTCAGGCTCTTGATTTGAGGAGGTGCACACTGAACCCAAAAGCCGACTATGATAAAAAAGTTCATGATAAAACTACGAAACTTATACAAGACCAACGTTCCCACGACATATTCATACTATTAATATTACGGGGGACCATAGTAAATAGGACCACATATTCTTATTAAAAATAGGTAAATATATAGGTTTTTGTGTGTGCCGTGGGTCCTATTTACTATGGTCCCCCGTAATAAATAGAGTAGATATACAACGAATACTAATGAACAGATCCAATGACAGTAGACAAACGAATACTAAATGTAAAAATCCAACGACACTATCATACCAGGTAGGTATTAAGGTATTATTAAGAAAACGGTATAACTTTTATGATGCTTGCCCTCCGACAATGTGCAGCATGATCTTCAACGTTGATCACCCAAATCATTCCCGAAAGAAGAATTCATAGTTCTTCAGTCGTGGAGCCACGTCGGTCAGAAATACGCTGGCCTAGGAGTGCTCGTGCGAGTATCATACCCCTATCTTGCGTGTTATACGGTAGTACCTCGGGGGACTGGGCGAAACAGAAGGCGATGAGGCCGGCGTCTGCGATGGCCCTGGCGTAGTACCCGATGGACCCTGTGCTGGTGGAGGTGTTGGAGGTGCCCACCATGCCGAAACCGTGCTCCTTTTCCTGTCTGGGTGGGGGGATAAGCGCCCATCAACGAGATCGGGGAGAAAAAAACAAACCAATAAGAACGAAATACAAGGGGGGTGGCCCAACCGACCGCATGCGATATATATATATAATACGCGCGATCGGAGTATCACACACAGCTTGCAAAGATGAGTTTCGACAAAAAACAATGATCTCACAGCTGAAATGTATTTTTATTTTCTATAATATACGATTGCGCGACGAAACGAAACAACGAGATACGAGGCAGGTGACCCGACCGATCGCATGCGATATACGATTCCGCTTAGGGATACAGTAGTACGAGGCAGAGACCGTGCTGCTGACTCTCACAGGCCAAGTAGCGATCGTCGAGGCCTGCTATGGTACTGCACTACTGCTGTTAAGGCGATAGATGGCGGCAGCAACTCAACAACTGTCAGGGCAGCCCCCACGGGCGTCAGTTTTATCCTGGTGTCCTTGTACAGGAGGAGCGTCTTGTGCAAGTTTTCGCACTACAAGGGAAGCGGACGACAAAAGCTGGAATGCACGGACATGAAACGCTGCGATAAGAGCGGAGCAGCGCGGCTAACGATGCCACACGCATGCGATTGCATTTGGTTGGCAGTCATGTGGTCGCTGCCAGAAAAAGGCGCAGGCCCAATGGAACAAACACCACTGTTCCTACCGGTGCCTACTTGCAAGAGCGCACATCAACATACAGCAGTAGTGGTAGCTCGGAAGCGGTAGCACTCGCAGCATGCAGGCGAGCACCGCACATCACACCGCACAGATCATGCACACGTACGTAAGAAAACGAAAGTAGCATGTCCAAGCACAGTATTCTAACCCTTGTCACGGTAGGTGAGAACCACACATCCGCACATCGCTTCTCACAGACGATGTATTCGAAGGAAAACGGAACGCCCATACCATAGCACTGAGTACCCGTAAAATTCCAAGCATTGTGGGGCATACGTCGTTTTTTTTTTTTTTTTGCTCTTCCCATCTATTATCTTCGCAATTTGTCTTCCTCCTTCTCCCTCCCTAGACGTATCTCAGATC
>JBBMKB010102561.1:0-10254 GCA_037833945.1 Alaria marginata | reverse complement strand
GCTCTATTGTAGGCGAGGGTGGGAAAAAACCCTCCTCAAGCACTCCATTCAGCTCTACTGTAGGCGAGGGTGAGAGATAATCCTTCTCGTGCACTCCACTCAACTCTCCTGCTGTAGGCGGGGGCAGGATAACACCATTCGCACGCACTCCATTCAACTCTCCTGTATGTAGGCGGGGGCGGGAGAAAATCATCTATGCGCGCCCCATTCGACTCTACTGTAGGCGGGGGTGGGAGTAAATCATCCAAACACACTCCATTTTTCTCTACTGTAGGTGGGAGCGGGAGAAAACTATCCATGCGCACTCCATTCGACTCTACTGTAGGCGGAAGCTGGAGAAAATCATCCACACGCACTCCGGTTAGCTCTACGTAGGCGAGGGCGGGAGAAAATTAAATCGCACGAACTCCATTCTGCTCTACCGTAAGCGGGGGCGGGAGAAAATCACCCGTACGCGCTCCTTTCGACTCTACTGTAGGCGGGAGCGGGGGAAAATCATCCGCACGCACTCCGTTTTGCTTTACCGTACGTAGGCGGGGGCGAGGGGAATTCATCCACACGCACTCCGTTTTGCTCTACCGTACGTGGGCAGGGGCGGGAGAAAATCATTCACACGCACTCCATTCTGGTCTATCATAATTGGAGGCGGGAGAAATACGCCCGTACACATTCCATTCGACTCTACTGCAGGCGGGAGCGGGAGAAAATCATCTCCGCACGCACTACATTTTGCTCTACCGTAGGCGGGGGTCGGAGAAAATAGTTCGCACACACTCCATTCTGCTCTACCCTAGGCGGGGGCGGGAGAAAATCATCCGTACGCACTCCATTCAATTCTACTTACTGTAGACGGGGGCGGGAGAAAAATCATCCGAACGCACTATATTTAACTCTAGTGTAGACTGGGGCGGGAGAAATAATTCGCACGCACTCCATTCTGCTCTACTGCTGTAGGCCGGGACGGGGGGCGGAGGGGAGGGGATACCGAAGCGACTGCAGCTAGATTTACTGGGTGGGAGGGGGGAAACCTTGTACCACGTGCAAACGAGCCTGTGGCCCTACGGGGGGAAAGTGGCCAAGAGGCGAAACCCGGTCGAATCTTGTGTGGCGGAATGCTTAGCCTATACTGCGTGCATTGAGAATAAGTCGATGGCAAGCTCATCAACTACGTATACTCGCGGCAGCTGTACGCCTACATCTGTAACGCGGTGCAGCTTCAAGTTCAAAGTTCCTACGAAAAGAACCTTCTTCGCTGTTCCATCACCGATTGTGACCAATTCTTGACCCATGGGGGGCGCCTGGATTTTAAACACCTGCTCGGGGTTTCCAGTCATGTGGTCCAAATATTTCTATCAGGCATATTCGCAGACTCGCCTTCGGGCACAAAATGTGCCGTTAACTTAGTAGTCTCAGGACCATTTTATGGGCGCAAACATAATTATTTCAAATACTTCAGCTGTGAGTTCGATCAATTTAATGGTCGATACTCATTTTTGCAAGCTGCGTGATACTCCGGCCGCGCGTTTTTACAGATATATTCCCCTTTGAAGCTATAAATCAATGACTCCCCTGGATGCTGCCAGGGTCAACAGGACAATTTTACCAAGGGCGATTTCGGTCCAGAATCATTCTACGCACTGATACCTTAGGATTCCTCTGGACACGGGGGCGCCTTGCTGTAGGGGTCCAGGAGCGGTGTGGTACACTATTATTGTGTGTTTTTGTGCGGGAGTCCGTGGGAGTTTCCATGGGCGCTCATGCGCGCTCTTGGGCTCTCACACGAGCTTTCATGAGAACCTAAAAAATTTCCGGCGGGGTGCCGTAGCATCCCGCGACAACCCAAGCGAGTTTTCATGAGAAGCCGTAACATCTCACGGGAACCCACGGGTACTCGCGAGAACCTGCGGGATTTCGCGGGCGCTCATGAAAACTCGCTAGAGTTGTGGTTGGATTACCCCCCAACGGGACTTGTCGCCTGAAGTCTCACATCATGTTTCCGCGAAAAGTCCCACTCGGGTTCTTTTGAGCGCCCGCGAACGCCCGTGAACGCCAGCAAAAATTCGCGAGAGCTCACAAGTGGTTTTTGCGAGTCCCCGTCGCTAGCGTCCGAAAACGCCGGTGCGTGCCCGTGAGCGGTCGTGAACGTTCGCGAGATCTCGCGAGAGCCCGCGAGCCCCCGCGAGCGCTATTTGCGAGCGCCAGTGAGCGCCCGTGAGTGCCCGCGATAGTTCGCGAGAGCTTAAGCGCGTTTTATGCGAGCACACGTCATCAGTACCGCTATTTTCGAGCGCCCATGAGCGCCCGCGAGCCCCCGCGAAAGTTTGCGAGAGCTCGCGAGTTTTTTTTACAAACGCCCACCCGCGGGTGCTCCGAGCGCTCACAAGCGCTCGCGAGCTCCCACAAGCTTCCACGAACGCTCGTAGGTACTCCGCGGGTGTTGTGGTAGCTTGGTGGTCTTTGAGAGGGAGTAGCAGCAGCAGTAGCAGCAGCAGTAGCAGCAGCAGCCGGAGCAGGAGGAAGAAGCAGCTGCTGATTGATAGCGCACGGAACAGGTTGTTGTTGTTGTTGTCGTTATCGTTGTCACGTCGCTCTTAAGATCTCTCGAAAGGCGCTCGCGGGCGCGCGCAACAAGCACTCGGCTAGCGGATGCTCGCGAGCTCATGAGCTCGGACGACATTTCACGAGCGCTCGCTGGTGCTCCGAGCGCTCGAGGGCTCTCGCGAGCTCTCACGAGCGCTCGCAGGTGCTCCGGACGAAAAATAGTGGTTCGTTGCTAAGCGCTTTGATTCTTAGCAGTTACGCAACAGTGGTTTAGTAATTAGTTGTTTAGTAATATGGGTTACTAATTACAAGTGGTTTGCGAATTAGCACTTCTCGTGGGTGACTAATTAAAGCTAGTGGGTCGAAATTAGCCTCCTGGGGAAACGTCGCAAAATATCCCGTGAGATGTCACGGGAATCTCCGCGACATTCCACGTAGGCCCCGCGGATGCCCGCCGGGTTTAAGCGAAATGTCGCAAGATTCCGCGACATCTCACGGCCGCCCATGTGCGAGCCCGTGACATGTCGTGGGCGCCCATACGCGCGCCAGTGGAACTTTTCATATGCGCCCGCGATAAACCACCGGACTGTGATACGTTTGGGTGTGTCGCTAAACGGGTTTTTTTTTTTGCGCCAATGACGCTGGAGTTTACGCTGCATAATATATATATTTTCCAGATTGGAATTAAGACTCTGCTAATTAAGCGGGATTTCTCGTTTTCCTAGTCCTGCAGTTGAAGAAAAACTTTAAATTATTAAACTTCTAAGTTTTTTTTCAACTAGTTCCTGTAACTGTTCTACGTTCTAATTCGAAGTTGTTTTCAGCGGCAAAACTGGGAGTTCGAAACGCCGCTTTCTGCTGAGAGGCTTGATTCAAAGTCTGAAAACTCAAGCTCCATTCCGGAACTCTCTACTTTGTCGGAAATCGAACAAACATGGTGATAATCAATTTGAGTGACCTGTTCTCGTAGCCCGAGAACGCCGGTCATGCCATGGAACGAAACAGCTGTTCAGACCAGTTCTAGCGAGTTACCCTTGCTTCGAGTTTGCATTGATGGGTTGTTGTGGCATATAAGTCGTACCAGGTAGACGGTACCAGGTATGTATGCACTTAATTCGCACTCGTAGGTATCTGCACTGCTTTGTCTAGAGTCGAGTCTACCCCTTATTGCTGCAATAGGAACCGACGTACATGTGGGAACGGGACGAAAACGCCGTCCCACGGTCTCCAACACGAAAATAAATATTTCGATTGATGTAGAAGCTCACAATGGGCCTCGGGGCACAACACTGTTTTCGTCCCATTTGTACTGGGCGCCAGACGTTTGAACGCACCAGCCGGGGTCACACAGGGGGAAGGAAAACACAGAAGATTTTTCTCCACCTTTCCTCCTGTGGTTCTTGCCTTTATTTTTATCTCGAGAGGGATCCATCCGTCCCTTTCCCTCGTTAACATTTTAAGTCGAATATTGTTTACTCACAAATAAAGTATCGTTTTCCACGCTAAATGCGAATTTTTCACTCCCGAGAGATTCGAACCCGCAACATAGCCTTCAGAAGGTTTACAATGTTACCAACTGAGCCACTGGAGACGCCAGACTACAGTATCTCGACATGCCTAATATCCTGCTACTAGACCCATTTCCCATAGAATTCCCGAATCTACTTCGTGTCCGTATCTTGCTACACGCATTAATCAACAGCAATCAATACCACCGCCGTCGTCACCATCCGCATGAGGAAGCACAACACTTGGGGTGTCGACTGATGATCTGATGATATCCACGACCGCCGCACGCAGCGCTTACACCCGCCGCGTCCATCGAGCCGCCCCAGCTAAGCTGCTGCCAAGAGCGTCGTCACCTTCACCGTCCGTGGCTGTTGGCATAAGATATACAAACGCAAAAAGTGGCGCGCTTCGCTCGCCTTATTTTTTCATATTAGACTGCGCCAGGTGAAGATTCTAGATTGTGCAAAAATCTACGCAGCCATTACTATTAATGCAACCACTACCGTATCATCTCGGGGGGTCATGACTTTCGTCCCAGATTCGTTGGAGTAGTACTGTAGAGGAGTTGTGGAAGAGATGTGCCCCTTCAGCGTGTACACCATCTACATCTGATGTCAGAAATTGTCTCTGAACTCGATGGTGATTTTTCATTTATTATTGATTATGCGCAAATTAAATTTGGAAACCCCGGGCATACGTCCTCAGTATCCCCCTTTAAATAATACGACGGAAATCTGAGATGGTTCCCTGTGGTCCCCAATAATGCGTCGGAAACCCTGGCGGCAGGGTCCCAAACAAATATCAAGAAATGGCGTAAACAAATCTTGATCTCGGTCTCTGGACTTACGTTTCATCGAGAACATATTTTTAATGAACCACCGCCGTGACTATTAATTTCATGGCGAATTGGATCTCTTTACTCGACGTGCGCTGAAACTGATCCATAAGGAATGTACGTTACCTCCAATACTAAAAGTAAGTGTACTTACTGTAGATGATAGTTAGTAAACTTGCTTGCTGGCTTCACGAACCCCAGCCAACACTAGCGTACCCGGAGTTGGGTGTTCTACACCGTGCAGGGCGGTATCGTCCCGAGGGATCACCCCTTACGTCCCCAGTTCGTTGGAGTTGTCGATAAATAAGAGAGAATCTGACCCAGGGATGGGACCATATCCTCCCCGGGTGATACTGGCTTCACCAACACCGGCCAACAGTGTACTTGGGGTTGGGGTTTACACACCGTGCGGGGCGGTATCGTCCCGGGGGATCACCGCTTTTATCCCAGGTTCGTCGCGGTTGTAGATATGTAGAAGGCTTTCCAATCCGGGCATGATATCATATCCTCCCCGGGTGCCGCTGGGTTCACGAACCCGAGCCAATCAGCATTCATCTATTGGGGTTGGGGGTCCCACACCGTGCGGGGCAGTGTCGTCCCGAGGGATCAGCGTTTTCGTCCCCGATTCGTCGTAGTTGTAGAGGAATGGAAGGATTTATGATCCGGGCATGGGAATATATCTTCGCTAGGTGCCGCTGGCTTCGCGAACCTAAGCCAAGCAGTGATCAGCCATTGGCGTTTGGGTTTCCCCACCGTACGTGGCGGTGGAAGTGTTTCTGATTCGGGGATGGAGACGTTTCCTTCCTGGGTTCAGTTGACTTCACGAACCCTAGTCAATCAGCGATCAGCCAATCAATGTGGTTGGGGTTTGCACGCCGTGCGGGGAGGGCATCGTCCCGGGGGATCCCCGTTTTCGTCCCCATTTTATCGGAGTTATAGATGTACGGAAGGCTTCCTGGCTCGGGGAGTGCAGCTGATTTCACGAACCTAAGCCAATCAGCAATCAGTCAACGGAGTTGGGGCTTCCACACCGTGTGGGCCGATTTCGTCCAAGAGGATCACCGTTTTCGTTTCCGGTTCGTCGGAGTTGTAGGTGTATGAATATATGGAAGGATTCCTGATCCGGGGATAGGCTAGTATCCTCCCCGGGTGGCGCTGGCTTAACTAACCACAGCCAATCAGCAATCAGCCACAATGGGGTTGGGGTTTCCACACCTTGCGGGGCGGTATCATCCCGGGGGATCGCCGTTTTCGTCCCCGGTTAGTCGGAGTTGTAGATGGATGGAAGGGTGTCTGATCTGGGGATGTGGCGGTATCCTCCCCGGGTGCCGCTGGTTTCACGGACCCCAACCAATCAGCGATCAGCCACTGGCGTTTGAGTTTCCCCACCGTGCGGGGCGGTATCGTCCTGGGAGATCACCGTTTCCGTCCCCGGTTCGTCGGGTTTATAGATGTCTGGAAATTGTTCTGATTCATGGATGGGGACGTTTCTTCCCCGGGTTCGGTTGACTTCACGAATCTCAGCCAATCAGCAATCAACCAGTGTGGTTGGGGTTTCCACGCCGTGCGGGGAGGGTGTCGGCCCGGGGGATCCCCGTTTTTGTCCCTGATTAATCGGAGTTGTAGATGTATGGAAGGATTTATAGTCCGGGCGAGGGACTCTATCTTCCCCGGGTGCGGCGGGACCATGGCGTCGCCCCGAGGGGCAACTCTCGCCGCGCACCCTGCGCCCCCCCCCGTTGGCGCGGTGGGAGCGGGGTTCGACCAATGGCGTGTTCGAAAAGTTGAGGCTTGGAAAACACTGGGATGAAAGTCATTTGCCGATTACATTATAAGTTCGGCAGATGGTCCCTACTCGTGCCTCGTTTCGACGAACAATGATGGTCGAAGTCTTGAGCCTTTAGTAAGGGCTCCGATACCATCGTGTTTAGGATCTGGGTGGGCATGCTAAATACTGTAACCTCGTAGGCGTTATCCGTATAGATATTCGACCATCGTCATATGTACGAAGCATAGACTTGACGTGCGTATCATATGTGTGCTTTGAAGGGCCCATTATATTGTCCTCGTGTGTGTTTGTTTATCTGTCTATGGGTGGTCGTAGCTTTTGAAAAAAACTTCATTAACTCAAGTATAGTCCGTCGAGAGGGTACGAGTATGATGCCTTACTTACTTTTTAGTGCCTTACCACTTTTTTTCGTGTAAAATGGTGTGCTGGCTGTGTGGCCGACCCTCGATTTGCTGCGGCCGACCCTCGGTTTTGGTCGGCGTGGGATCAGGTTGCTTGGTGGACCCTGCCGGTAGATACATATTATGATGTACCCAGGGTCAGTCTGGAGGGTTCGTGTGCGAAGTCCGTCGAGTCGTTGCGCTCCTTTCATGAACACATATTAATTAAACTTTTCTTAATTAGGAGTCCCACACGGTCTACTGTTCAAAACACATGTGGCCGTGACCCTCGATTTGGTGAGGCCGATCCTCGATTTTGGTCGGCATGGGATCAGGGTGCTTGATGAGCCCTGCCGGCGGCTACATACAGTACCTGTTACGTACCCAGGGTCGGTCTGCAAGGTTCAGGTGCGGCGTCCGTCAAGTCGTTACGCTCCTTTCACGAAAAAAATGAAACTCTTGTCGAATCCCGCGGACGGCGGTCTACTCGTCCGAAACGCAATAAAGTATATACCTTGTTGATCCTCTGGCCTCTGGTCTCTGGCATCTGGTACATACCAAATACTGCGCTGTTTTACCCAGGGGGGTCACCTGTGCTCTGTACCCTCGACTGCCCACCGCACGAGGGACAAACGTATGATACATCACACACAGAGAAAAATAGGGTCGGCGTAACCGTAACCCAAAAAAAAACGAAACGCTTGAACAAAGCGGAGATATTTGTGCCGGTTGGTTTCCATCCAATCAACGCTGAGTTGATCATGATAGTTCCCCCGAATATTTGGACCAATAGAAATCCTCCTTGCCCGTATTACCCCGTGCGCGGGAAGCATGAGGCATGAGACTGCCGTTGTTTTTGTTGGGGGCATTCTCCTTTCTGCTGTTGTTGTTGTTGCTGGGCGGCGACTTCTCGTTGAGGAACACCTGCTTTGTGCAACCGGTCTTGAAACGACCCTGCCTGGCCGCTTTCTACTCGGCGCGGGCAAAGCACGGACCCGCTGCTTGCTGCTTTCAAATTTTTGGTGAGTTCCTTTCTGTCGTTGTGTTCTTCCCGCAGGCTGCGCGCGCGCATGATGAACAGCCAGCAGCCAGCCTGCTCCGTCCCGTCTGCTCTCGGCAGGGGGGGGTAAGCTAACAGCACACGCACGCCGGACCCCCGGCCAGTAGCACCGTTGGTAAAGAAAGTAGGTAGCTCTGGATGCAAAGCGGGATTTTCTGTCTTTGCTTATAGGAATGGGCACAATGCAAGAAGGGAGGCTTGCCTACTACTACTGAGCCGCGTGCATCGACAACTTCTTGCTTCGAGGCAAATGAACGACCCCGCACACCAAAGCCTGATCTCGCGTGCCCACATCCCCCCACACTCGATCACCCTTCTCCTGTGTCGCGTTGCAAGCCCCTCGGCCCCAGAGTTTGGGATCCTCGGCCGTAGTTAGTGAACAGTTTTTTTGCGGGTCGCGTGTAAAATTTAGCGGGGGTAGGGGCAGCGACCCTCATAAAGACGAACTTCGGTCGTGGTCCCTCCCTAATAATAGTCTAATAATACGAAGTGAGGTGCCTTGCCGGATGACAATATACCCACACTAAAGTGGGACCTCGGGACGGTGCGGTACGCTGTAGGACGAGGTGATGACAAGCGATTTCCACCCACACTAAACTGGGGCCTCGCACTAAGGGTACCGTACTATAGCGGGACCACGACTGTGTGTAGTAGGGTCGTTCCTCGCGCGTCGCCATCATTCGCGCTCTTCCCTCCCTTGGATCTGGGATCTGAAATTTGAATTTTGGGTGTTGTTTGTGTGTGCGCGCATGCTAACATTAGGTGTTAGCATGCGCAAACAATATTTTTCTTGCTGTTATCCGTGTCTACCCCGGCGAGCAAAAAAAGATCCCGAAAGCCGCACAACAATGGCAGCAGCAGTAGCAGCAGCAGCAGCAGCAGCAGCAGCAACATTGCTGCAGCAGAAGCACAGTCGTCCCTTGAGTCTGGGCCCATGATCCATTTTTTACCCGTACGTAATAGTCACATAGCCCATATGCACAAACATACCCTCTGGTACGTGGCACGGCGGTATAGTTGCAGCGATTCAGCACCCGGATATTCTATGTTACGTATAGCCACGGTACAGGCATCATCAGCAGCAAGTTACTCTCCAACCATCCTACACAGGGCTGGACTTTCGTCCAGTATGAACTGGCAGACCTGCCACTGTCGTTTTGGCAATACTACTGCCGTGGCTGAAGGAACTGCGCTAGGGTTGCCAGTACACATCAGTAGTCCTCTCACACTTTGGCTAGAGCTACGTACGTCCAACAACTACGCCTCATAATACGGTGGAAACCCATAAAAATCCATGAAAGGGCCGAGAGCCGAGAGCCGAGAGGGCACGAACAAAAGCGGGAGAGGGGAGTGAGGGTAAGGAGGACGGACACCGTAAGCACGATGGACGAAGCCGCCTCGACCACTGATGGCTTTGGCTCTGTGGATCCTGACGGCGTTCCTAGAGCCGAGCCCTTGGCGGAGTCGAGCCTCGCCATTGCTTCTGCTTCTTCTGCTTCTTCTGCTTCTGCTGCTGCTGCTGCTGCTGCTGCTGCTGCTGCTGCTGCTGCTGCTGTTGCTGCTGTGGAGGTGTTGGCTCCCAATCGAGAAGAGACTCGGAAGCGCCTGGAGCAGGCACAACGGGAGGCGACACGCACAAGGCGTAATACGCCGCAAAGGCAGTCGAAGCCGTCTGGAGCTACGTTACTCTTTTTTTGTTTTCGGCGGAGAACCTGAGTAAAAAATACACTACATGTGAGAGAGGAGAAAGGCCAATTATTATCGTATCATAGCAGTCGAATTGAAAAGGTCAAACAAAGAAAAAAGGCAAAAATAAAAAAGACGAAATATGAAGATTCAGATTACTAAAAAACAGGGCTGTTCACGGTTCATTACCGTCAAGGGGGTCTCAAAATGTCGCGGGTCGGGTCGGGTCGGGTCGGGTCGGGTCATTGTGTTTTAAAATCTCACGGGGCGGGTCGGGTCGAGTCAAGAAGTTTTGAAATCTCGCGGGTCGGGTCGGGTCGGGTCGGGTCGGGTCGGGTCGGGTCAAGAACTTTGAAAATAGAAAATATCACGGGACGGGTCGGGTCATGACCCGCGAGATACGGGTCACGTCACGGGTCGGGCCCCTTTTACCCGTGAGTTGTTATACTCCGAC
>JBBMKB010102550.1:0-10254 GCA_037833945.1 Alaria marginata | reverse complement strand
GGCACGGACACTGGTTGTGCTGGATGTCGACGGGTAGAAAGAACGGTTTAATGTGAAGAACACACACACACACATGGTGGCGGTTCATATCGCGAAACCAAAAGTAACCAAACGTTCACATTGCAAAGAAATAAGATTGCCACTCGCGTGATGCCTAAACGCGACAAAACTACTGTAGCCTTGGTGATGTGTCCTGCGTCTTGTGTCCTGTAATAGCTAGCGACACGTGACATGGTAGGGGTTGCACGTACCCAGTAACATATCATACCAGTACACATTTTCTGAGGCTCTTGAGTAACTTTTTCCCGACTCTTGAAAACCAATGCACAGTAGTAGGTACATGTATGATACGGAGTACAGCATACCTGGTACGTGTTATCTCGACTGTGCTGTAGGCGGGAACAGTCTCATACGAGGAGATGGAGAAGTGGGTCACCGCTGTACGCTGCAGCTTGGCTGTTTAGTTACACTATTATTACGTGTTGCGTCGACTGCGCTGTAGGTGTCAACACTCTCATACGGAAGGATGGAGAAAAGGGTCTAAATGGCAAGAGGCCTATTGCTTACTGTATGGGCCTGCATGATAGACGTGACATCGCACAAATACCGCACCCGAAACCTAACCTTAACCTAACCCTAGGTGGGAACAATCTCATACGAGGGGACGGAGAAATGGGTCACGACAGGAGGAGGCGGTGGAACGACCACCCAAGGCGGGGCCAGCGGCAACTCCGACGTGTTCGACTGGGTGGAAGGGGGCGGTGGCAGACAGGGGGGGATCGCATCCCCGCGAGGAGGAGAGACTTCGATTCCTATCGTCTTTCGGGGAACCAGGTGCTCTTTCGTACACTTTCATCTCCCCTCGCGTCCTATCGCCTTTGGGGGATTTTTTGCGCTTTCGTACATTGTGATTTGGTGCGTTTTCGTTCACCTTTCAACCCTCTGTGTTTTGTTTTCAGTGGTAATTGTTCGGAAGGGCGGGAATACGCAGCCACGATAAGCGACGTCGGCGTGGCCAAGCGCTTTCCATGCGTTTCTTGGCGCTTGCTACTAATAGTACTACTAATAGTACTACTAACAGTACTACATATAGTACTACTAATAGTACTACTAATGTTCTGAGGCCCGTCACTTGAGGGGATATATACCTCACCCAACAACCAACGTTTTTGACAAAATGAAAGCTACGCCCGATACAGGGCCCTGGGCTCGTAGGCATTAACATAGCTTCAATCATAACATTGTTTCGTTTGCCTTCCTACAGTGTGCACTGCAAAACTCCTTGTAAACGCTGAAGAAGCTGTTGTAAAATGCACACCGGATCCAAAGCCTCTGCGAAGCTAATCAGTCGAGAAGCTTCGTCCGTGTGAAATGTCTGGGCTCAAAAGTGTATCCCCGAGCGTAGCATGGCTCTTTCGCCGCTGTGATTGTGTTCGTGGGCAATTTGTTGGGACGGGAATACCCAGCCAAGGCCAGCGATATTGGTGTGGCCGAACGTTATCCATGGGCTGATACGCTCAGGTGCATGCTATGGTAGGAGGGCACCTCCATTTTCTGACGTGCGTCACCTGAGGAGCTCTATGTTTCTTCCAAAACCCGATTCTGATGAAAAAGTTGGCAGGTTCACCTCGATGAGCAATCCCATGGCCAAGGTATGAAGCGACTATTACGGGGGAACTGTAGTTAATAAGACCTACGGTAGACACAAAAACATATATGTTTCTCTATTTTTAAAACCAATATTTGGTCCTATTAACTACGTTCCCCCGTAATAGTAAAATGAGAAGCACTAAATGATATTGGGTACAGCACAGTACAGTGGTTCCTCAGTTTAGGAGCCTCGTCGATCATAAATAGTAGTACAGCAGGAAACTATGCAGTGTTACCCCTATCATAGCAGGTGTTTTCATCGCGAGGGACTCCACAACCCCTCATTCATCCTTGTACTCTGCCGGACCTTCCTGTATGCTCAGTTCTCGCCCGGCAACCCCCGGACAGTCGTTGGACGGTGGCATCGGCGCGGACGGCGCAAGGGGCGGTGGAGGAGGAGGCGGGGGTTTTTACGGAGGAGGAGGGGGGGGATCCGGCCAACAGGGTGCTGGGGGCGGCGGCGGGTCATCTTATGCCGATATAAGTGCATTGTGTACTGCGGCTGTGAATGAATCAGCGTCCGAGTGGGCTAATGGAGTGGGAAATTTGAGGGTTGTTGAGGCGGGAGAAAGTTGGGTGGAGGTGGAGTGGGACAAAGTGTCGGATGCCGCCGTGCGAGAGGAACCAGCGTGGTACGAGGTACGTGTATTGACTGACGGTATTTGGTGTTTGACGTGGTGTTTGGTTCCGACTAAGACGTACGCGTATTGACTCACGGCATTGGGCGCTTGCTAATGTACTGTAGTCAGTATAATACCACTTTGTTTTTCTTTTTAGGATAGTGTTTACTCGACGAGCTCCATGCCTCACCCAAAAACTGTTTTTGAGTAAACTAGTAAACTACTCTAGTAGTAAACTACTCTAGTAGTAAACTAGTAAACTACTCTAGTAGTAAACTAGTAAACTACTCTAGTAGTAAACTAGTAAACTACTCTAGTAGTAAACTACTCTAGTAGTAAACTACTCTAGTAGTAAACTGAAAGGCCAACCCGACGAACAAGCCCATGGCCTACTGTAGGTAAAAACTAAATCACAGTGCCAACAAGAATGCCCTTCCTGCGATTTTGGGTTAAGGAACCCCGTCATTCAGAAAGCACAATGCCAAAAACTGGTATGCTAATAGTGGTATTAATAGTAGTATTAAGAGTATTAGTACCTTTATCGTAGCATGCGTTACTGGCGTTTGCCGTGTCGCTCGGTCTTGACCCCGCCCGTACACTTTGCATGTATTTGTAGAGGCGAACCACTTTCCTGTTGTGCGTATGTCGACCATACACAACATATGTCATGTGACGCATCCTTGAAGCGGGGGGTGTGCCTCTAATTTGATTATTTTTAGGAGACTATCCTTCCATCACCCCTGTGGAGCACATTGTTCCGGCCGCTGTCGAATATGCGACAACATAGTACTACCTCCGATTGACAAAACCACACAAACCTAATTATGAGCTGTTCATCATGCACGACACGATACGCTCGGGCCATGTGCAGGGTCGACACATGTATTGACCGACTTCAAGTGCTGCACAGTTTCACAAAAACCACTTGAGCGTTAGATGCTGCTGTACACAACTACAAAAATAACAATTACCGGGCACCTCGCCGCGAAGAGTCAAGATAGTTAGTGCCAGGCACCTCACAGCTAACAGTAAAACATACGTCTCCTTTTACACTACACCTTCCATCAGGTGGAGATCTCCACGGGGCGCGGCAGCGATGACTTCCACCTTGCCGCGAAAGTCGTCGGCTACAACCCCCTGGTAACACCACCCACCACTTCTTCTCTTGCGGCCGGTGGCACCTACTCCACGGTCTTCAAGACTGAACTACAGGGGCTCAGTCCAAGCACTGACTATAGCGTTCGAGTTTCTGCCGCAACGAGGTAAACCCCACACTTCCTAAGCCCCAAGCTTAACCCTAGCCCTATCCTCAGCCCAACCTCGCGTGGGATGCATGTATTTGTAGTGTGTGTCGGAGAGTTGTCCCTGCCAGCAGCGACAACTTGTTCGGGCAATCTCGCGAATTTGCGTGCCGGTTACAGCTACTTGTACACGATATGGGGGTCTAAGTCTGTGTGGGGTCCGGAACAGCGGTGAGCGTAGAGTAGGAAGAGCCCATGTATACGTGTCTGACAGCTGCCCGACGCAAGCGTCCTCTAGTCCGTGTCTCTCAGACACTCTTCTATCATCAAATTCAATACCACAATACATTATTCGATAGTGAGCCGGAAGCCGCGATGTGTCCCTTTTGACGTGGTCTCCAATCTTGGGCGGAGACACTCGCATGATTTCGGCCCGTGTGCCTTAAAGCCCAGAGCCAGCCTGTCATCTGATCTGGCTTGTGCTATGTTCTGATGTATTGTTGCCGTACGGTAGAGTCAGGAAACAAGCGGCACGAGTACTGATGACATGGCGGGATTGCGCAAGGCCATGCTTAAAAAGCTCTGGTCAGGTTTTTTTCCGCGTTGTGAACTGTTAGCCTGGGGTATACGTTGCATGTGAGTTCTAAAGTTATCGATGTACCCCTGTGCCGATCTGGTGACACTATCTACCTGGAAGACGTTTCGAGAATACTAGCGGTGCGTACACCGTCGCGCGGAGTAGCACCAAGTGACCCGTGGGCTGCTATATAGTACTACTGCCACCCAAGCCTTCGTTGTTGTGGTATTTTGCGATTTCGTGTCCATCCCGGATTTGACACAGTTCATGTCCTCCTCTCCGCCATATCCCAATGCTTTTGACGCGTGCTGAAAATCACTGCCGCAGGTCGGGACTAGGAAGGCCGTCGGAGGCAATCGGCTTCTCGACAGCGGCGTTGCCAACAAATCGATGGGAAAGAGTGAGAAAAGTACAAAACAAGTAGACTGAAATAATTCCACACACAGTGCGCTAAACTGGATTGTCGAAATGAATACTGGTACTACTGTATGTGGCGCACATCCACCCGCCTCAGCTAATGGCACGCCAGGCCAAGACCCGTGCTTCGAGCATACACAGCACACAGCACACCGACACGTGAGCGGTTCAGAACACATGTGGTGCCAGGTAGGTATGAACGCAAGCGAGGGTGAACCACTGGAGGTGAACCAAATAGTGGATCCGTTTTCATACCTAACTCGTTCGACTACAGTAGCGCCCATGCCATGCAAAACGCCTCGTAGTCAATATGTACACATCATACTTGCTGTTCCTTTGCCTGAAGCTCGTAAGACCCGGGATATGTGGCATGTGGTACCTCATGACGTCAACGCTCGTCTTTAACTTGTCGCGCCACACTGCAGCCAATGAACACTGTAAACCAAGCGACGACACACGAACCAAGTGCCAAAATGTTTGACCACTCGCGGGCGTCACACAGGTCATCCCGCGTTCGTCTCGACTTGAACGAGGGGGAGGGGGGCTTTCGGGCCCTGTATTGGGCAGGCCTCACCTGGGGGACACGGACCTTGCCTCCAATCAGGTGAGACATCCACTTTGATGAGAGGTTCACCTACTAGTGTACCGTAGAACACGCACGACTACGAACGTCCTGGGGTTAATTCCCGCAAAGGTTTTTTCCAAACCAAGGGGGGCGCACACAGAAAAAATGGTGGCTTCGGAAGGACTTCGACTCGTCGAGGTATTTCCGTACTGTAGCGACATCGCTCGGGGGTTTCACTCTCGCCGTTGTCGAGAACTACAGCTTAAGCCGTTCGTCCAAGCGGGCGGTATCTGGCGTGTTACACTATAGCCCCTGTGGGATGTCGTAGGGGAAAAGGTGTTGAGGGTATTAGACGCAGGCTACTTTAATCAGTATCATAACACCGTTACTTTTCTGGGGCTCCTCACATAAGGAGCTCTATACTATTAGTAAGTGATTTTAGCGAAAATGAAAGTGCTCCCCGACGAAAAACCCCATGGCTCAGGTGAACAACGAAGTTTTTGGGAGAAATACAACGAAATTCCGACGATTTTGGGTTAAGGAGCTCCGTCGTTCAGAAAACCATATGGCCAAAAAGTGCAATTATACTACTAATAGTATACCTCTATCGTAGCACGCGTCATTACAGCATCAGACGCACCAAGTTAAGCGTAGCCCCGGCTGCTGGGGCAGGGGATACGTCCGAACACTGCACTACATGCTACGGCAGAGGTGTAATACTAAATACACTTTTAACAGTTTTAGTGCGACACCCTTTCGTTTTATGAGGCTTCTCACCCGACGAAGAGCTCTATCATAGACCTCACTCAAAAGCGGGTTTAACCAAAAAAAGTGAAAGTGCAGTGCGATGAAAAATCCCATGGTCCACCGTACAGTAGGCATCTACGAAAATATCATGACGCAAAACAAGAATCACGTTGGGGTGGTTTCGGGTTATTAAGGAGCTCCGTCATTCAGAAACCCGTACGTATAGCCAAAAAGCGCTCTTACGGGGGCACATAACCTATTAATCAGGACCAACTATGGCTAGTAAAAACAGTGGAACATATAGGGTTTAGTTTGTATCGTGGGCCCTGATTACTGTGGTCCTCCGTAATACTATACTATTATAGTATTATACTAGTAATGTGTCGGCGATGTTCGTGCCGTTGCGTGCTCTTCCTACACTTCACAAGATCGCAGTCGTCGTTTTCTTGATATCCTGTTTGCTGTATCATACAGTGGCCCCACAAGGTTTACTACTGCAGCACTTGTTGATGCTGAGACCCTCGAGCTGCGACAGAAAAACTGAAGAATTAACTGAGTGGCTGCGGAGAGTAAGCACCACGAGACAGTGCCACGCATATGGTACAGAAAATCAGTACCAGAAGCGGTCTACGCCTTCAGCAATTTGGGGATAATGAGGCTTGCACGAAGTGAAAACCTGTTGAGCACGTGCGTGGGTGGTATCAACCATGACGGTGCTTGCCTTCTACTCTATCTATGCCGTACCAGTTTTTTGTGCCAATCTACTGATAGTCTGCTACGGTAGTATGCCCGTTGAGACTGCTACTATCATATGCCTGCTCAATCTGATACTATGCCCGTTGAGTGCGTCCCGACCATATTATTGTGAAATGGCAGGCAGCAATGTTCCTGCGTGAGTGGTATCGACCGTGACTACAGGGTATGCTTGTCGTCTAAGCCGTACCTGCCTTATACGCCAATCTACTACTAACATACCAGGTACCTGGTAGTATTCTTCTACTATGCCCGCCGAGTCTGCTACTATGCCACACCTGGCTTACCTGCTTACCTGGTGTGTACCAACTGACCCGCTACATGCTTCTCGACGATTTTATGGTTGGTTGTGTATTGGCAGGCAGCAGGCGCATTTTCGGATCCCCCGACTGCACTACGGCAGGCTCTCCCGTCGGCGCGGTCGGGCCATACTCTCGCCGTCGTCGCTGGCAAGGTGCTAAACTCGCCACGGTTACACTTGCACAGCAAAATCAAACATCTTCTCCCTTGGATGCGGAATCTAGCTAATAGTACTGTACTCTAACGTCTCGAGTTACTGCAGTATCAAGTGTTTCGCCTTGTATCGTAGGTAGGGTATATTAGCTTGCAGAGTTTGGCTGTCGTCGCTGGAAAGGCGCAGAACGTCGAGGTTACACTCGACAGGATTGCATGTGGTGCATCACTATCGCCATATAATGTTCTACTGTAGTAGTAGCGTCAAACTCACGCAGCCTCTCGCGATCACGGAGCCATGCTACATTCTCACGTACAGCCACCAACACTAACACCAACACCAACACCAACACCAACACCAACACCAACACCAACACCAACACCAACACCAACACCAACACCAGCCCCAACACCAACACCAACACCAACACCAGCACCAACGACCCTATCCACAACTCTAATCCTAACCCTTAACCCTGCCTCTACTTCCAAGGTATACATGTTTGGCGGGTTTTCGTCGAGCCGACGGTGCTCCTCTGCGGTTGTTGGCTCTACAGCTCTAGGTGGCACGCCAGGAGGTGCGGCTCTCAAGGACTGCACTGGTGGCAGCACTTTAAGGTGACTAGTGATGTGGTGATAGCGTCTACCGAGACAACTTTGTCCTCGCAGCACTTTGAGGCAGATGGTGGCGTGCCGATAGCATTTGCCAATAATACGAGAGTGTCCTCGAACCACTTAGCGGCAGGTGGTGATGTGGTGATACTATTCACCGATACGCGGTTGTTCTTGCCGAAAGGTAGCGTATATCTGCACTGGCGGCAGGCCTTTGCGATTTGAGATTATTGCTGCCGAAACGTAACGTTCAATGAAAGACGTACACGTGGATAGACCAACACCGCGCATGCCCTAGGCAACCTCTTGCCCATCCGGGCGGAACACTGTGTTAACCCTTTTACTATTGCAAACAAAGTTCATACTTTATTTAGTTCGTGCCCCCGAAAACACGGTTGGACTTCTAAATCGGAGAGGCTTTTCATTATATATATGATGGCATGATGCCGGGGGCAAAAAGCTGTACACTCGGCTCGGTACGTAGGTCTGTATCCTACCACATCCTTAAAATTCAGCATCCATTTGGGGCGTTGTTGAGCAGGCAGGAATCGGACAGGTCAGGGACGTCAAAGAGAGGACATACTCCGGCAAATGTTTAATCGAAACCATGCTCAACTCGACGAATTCAAGGCTTCAAGACGGCCGTGTGGTACACCAGCCCGTTTGGGGCACCGCGTCCTTTTAGGTGTACCGTTACCGGACTCTACATATGCCCCTTCTGCACCAAGATGTGTAGCACGCACGAACACGTTTACATCATACGAGATTTCTCTCAAGGCACACGTTGTCAGAGGCCGCTGACAGTAGTCGTCGTCGTGCCACGTCCCCCGCCCTTGCCCAAGCAACGCACATGGCCGAGCTCTGGCAGTTCAATCCTTCGTCTAGCGTGCAAACAGAAATCGACGGTAACCTCCCCCATGTCATGTCCTTGCTCTTGCCCATAGCGCCGAGCTCTGGCACTTCAATCCTTCTTCTAGCATGCAAACAGAAATCGACGATAACCTCCCCCATGTTATGTCCTTGCCATTGCCCATAGCGCCGAGCTCTGACAGTTCAATCCTTCTTCTAGCGTGCGAACAGAAATCGACGATAACCTCCCCCATGCCACGTCCTTGCTCTTGCCCATAGTGCCGAGCTCTGGCAGTTGGATCCTTCTTCCAGCTTGTGGACAGAAATCTTGGTCAATTCAGACGCCCCCTCTGCTCGAGAAGGGCACACCGCCAGTGTTATTGGCTCAAAGATGGTCGTTTTCGGAGGCAGGGGAGTGAACTTAACAGCTAACTCAACAGCTGGGCAGAGGGGAAGTGTCCTGCTGGGTGACCAATGGGAGATCGACCTTGACCCAAGCCACACCGTGTCCGTGCAGACAAACGCCTCTACGGTGAGGCATGTTGTTCTTAGCCGGCCTAGCATACTTAGTATGGGCCCTAGAGCACTAGCGGCTTTGACTCTTTTATGACTCATGTACCTTGACTATCGTATTGTGTACCAGGGTATTGGTTGTACTAAAGTATACCAACTAAATTGTGACGACGTTTAGCTATACTGTAGTATACCAACTAAAATCGACGACTGCGATATAACCAAGCGACTACAGTAGGAAGAGCTTGCAGCAGGACGTGTGTCACCATTCGGCGCGCGGGGACGTGCAGCTCCATGTATTGCATCCTATTCTTAGACGCATCTCTTCCCCCAGCAGCCCGGGTTGCTTGTCGTAATAAACCTTGTAGGCCGATGCTGTAACCGTCAATTAGGTTCGACGTTCGTTTTTCTCTGAACCCGCCCAAAGCGGTGTGTGTATACATCAATGTTGCGGCATCATGACACGGCGAGGCACAGCATGTAACAGACCTGACTAGGTTTATCTCTGGTAATGCCTGTTCAGTCCCACGTAGCTATGGTTACGTGAGCTCTTGCCCTGCCCAGATGTCGCCTAGCAGAATAGGCGTGTGGCTCCCCTTCCAAAATAATAGTAACGCCTCCAACCAAGTTCACGGGTACGGGGGTGCCTAGAGCAGGGGTCCATATATATATATTGAGAAGTACCTCTTGGCGGTGGGTAGGATATGCCGCTTGGGCTGAAGTTGCGCCAGAACAAAGGGGCCCCACACATACAAGGCGGATGGTACCACCTTTAAACTCTAGGTTAGAGGTAGGTTTTAAAATCTTGGGGCAACACCAACTGGCATGTGGCCATGTGTCGAGTATACCCCACCTTTCTTGTTAGAACATCGCCCTTGGACACCCTTCCGTGCGACGGTAAGCCCTGTATGAGCATGAAGTTTCATTGTTTCAGGCTAATACGCACGCCGACGAGCGCTCGTCTTCAACACCCCCCTCCCCCACGGTGGACAGCCTGGTACAACCCTCACCAACCAATGTCAGTGGCACACACCCCGTCTTGCCTAGCATGCTCGCAAGGTAGACTCCCTCCCCCTCTCCTCTCCATACAAGCAGGAAGGGGGTACGACAAGCGCTTTCCTAAGTGTGCTATTTGGCAAACACGCAATGTGCGCCCAAATGACAGAGGTGTCTCTATGAGGAGTAGGAACGGTGCCCCGTCTCGAAAGGGATACGTGGCCAATGGCCAAATGACTAAGGCAAGCAACAAATGAGTAG
>JBBMKB010102528.1:0-10257 GCA_037833945.1 Alaria marginata | reverse complement strand
GTTGTGAAAGATATCGGCAGGCGGAACTGGGTGATAGGCGCACGTACCGACAGTCACGCGTACTAGAATAGGACCACTGACCTCTTACACTACTGTGTCCGCTACCTGGGTGTTAGAAAAAACAAAGTCCGACGCCACACCAGACTACCTCGATGTTTCTCCACGATAGACTAGTACAAAGCTTTCATCAAGGCCAATAAAAGCTGCCGTACCGTATGCCGGCGATACTCCCCTAGCACGGCAATATCCCACGATCGTGCACAATTACCCGAGCGGAACATATTCAAGAAAAATCAACGTACGCAAATCAACCAAACTGACTCCATTGCCTCGTCAACGTGCAGCGCCGCCCGGTTTTGCTAACAGCGTGAGGCGTTGCTTCCCCTACACCCCGACCCCCAGGCCCGCATTCCTTCTTCCCTGGCCCATCAACTGCCCGACTGCTCTCCTCCTTGTTTTCTTCCTCCCTCTCGTCTTCATCTTCCTCCTTCTCCTCCTCGTCCTCTGCTCTTTTGTATACTTCCTTATCCTCCAAGTCGTCTACTTGCTCGCCACCCCCCTCCTCATCGATCCCGTCTTCGTCCTCGCCCTCCTCGTATTTGCACTCCTCGTCCTCGTCGACCCGCTCGTTCTCCCCGTCTCCCTCTTCCTCCTCGTCGCCCTGTTCGTCCTCCTCTTCCTCCTCAACATCCTCCTCCTCCTCCTCATCCTCCTCCTCCTCATCCCCCTTCTCCTCCTCTTCGTTGGACATATCGATGTCGATGGGAACGCCGCTTGCTTGCTGTCGGGTTCCTGTTCCTCCGCTTCCGTTGGATTTCTTACGTGGTAGAATCGCCACGCTGCTTTCTTTCTTGGGGCGCTTTCGTGACCTAACTTACTGCATCCTCTCGTTCACGGCTGTTTCCTCTGACTCGCTCACATCATACCTGGCTTAAGATGCCATAGCCACGGCATCGGTGAACCTGACGGCGACGGCCACGGCGTGTTCCGTCGGCACGTGGTGGGCCATAGAGCACTTCCATACCCAACAGTCGTCTTGGCAGAAAAGGCACTTGAGGGACACGTTAATGCCGGCCGCGTTAGTGCACGGCGAATGCCTTCTACCTTTCGACGATGTTTTCTGAAGGAGCGTGACGGGCACGTTTCGCTCGTCCCCCCTTGGAGCGAACGTGCTGCTAGAGAACACGCTAGGCGCCTTTTTCCCCTTCGGGTGCACATGTACCCATGTCTTGCAGGCCACCACACCCGCCACACCATGGGAGCTGCACGTGTCGCTCTCCTGCATCGTCTGTGGAGTACACGTCGCTTTTCACGTACAAACAACGGAGTGAAATCGAATCATGACAAAAAATGAGCATACTTGTCATGGCTAGAGTATTCGAGGCAGGGCGATACGCCTCACCCAGCAAAACCCAACAAACCACTCCACGTGGTTTTGCGTGGGTATATACTCGTACGAAGAAGGCAGACAGGCCGTACCTTCGTCTCTTGGATGTGCCTCCCAACGTGCTGCAGAAGTTTCCGCACAACCACCTCCATTTTGCAGGCCGGACACTCGCACGTCCCAGCAGGAATAGATGCAGGTACTTTCTCTGATGTCCGAGTCACAATTATCTCAAGAGTACATTAAGTCAGCGTGCAGAGGAAGAGAGGCAATGGTGTGGGGAACCGTTCGCGTAATAGGAGTTTTTTTAAACCCCTTCACGCGCCGCACGGTCTCAAACAGTACCTCCTGCGTGGACAACAACTCGTCCATGCTGAACACGTACGTCATCTTATCTACGCTCATGCCCGGGTCCAGTTCCATCACAAACTCTACAGGGTAGATATAGGTGATCACTGTGCGGAGCTTTCGCGCCTCCCGCTCGAAAAGTGAACCATCTTCCCCCAGCAGCAGCTTCATGAGGTGCACCTTCATGACCTGTCCACCCACCGGTCCGACCCAGGTATCCGTGCTTGGCGGTGCGGCTGCAAATAAAACCCCGACAGTGCAGGTGGTGAGATCATTGCATTGCGAAGGAAGTTTGAAAAGTGTTGCAAATGGTGCTCAGATCTGCAACCGTGTAGCGTAGTCGGTTTGGTCGGTGCCGGCAGCGTCCTCTGGCTTCAGCGCCGATGCCTTATCCACCTGCCAGTAGACTATTGAGAGGGGGGCATAAAAAACCGACATGACGCGTTGGTGCAAGTGGCCTGTTCTATATGTTTAATGATAGTCAAAAATTGTGTCGAAGTAATATTGCAGTTGGACAAGGTTGTACCTTTGTGGACGCACCTTTTTTTTGCCGAGGTTTATGTACTGGGTGTGTTTCTTTAGCCTTGGATCGTTCATCTCTTGCGCCTGATCGGTGATGACGTTGTCTGGATCCCCGACGGCTGCGTCTTGGCGTGGTGTAGAAGCAGGAGGATTTGAGCGACCAGTCGCCAGCTCTTGCAGAACATACAGCAGTACCAGGTACTTTTTAATAGGTTCACCCGCTTTCACTATTACTGTAGTCGACCCGAAGGGGGGGCAATAATGCTCCCACAACGAGTTCAAGTGCAGATACTCATACAAGTGTTGAGTGCGATGAAGTACTATTCTATGCTAGACCTGCGTGAGGTACTGCTGTGAGTGAAGTCATCGTGTTATATAATACGAGTATCATAAGTACATAAGTCAAAGCCGGCTTACAGCACTTGGGTCCCTCGACAAACAGACGTAAAGGCACTCCATATAAAAAGAAACAAAGTACATCAAGTCTACAAGGGTCTTGACGGGTTAGACATTGACTGTCAACCAGACGTCTTTTTGCGGAGTACCAGCTCGGGAGTACCGGTATTTATGTACGATTTTTGTACGATCTTGAAACTCCAGCAAGCAAGCAGCCCCCTCCCAAATAGTCCCACGCCACGGGCAATAGTGTCACGACGTATTTTATCCAGTAGCGTTGCCTCTCACCGTTGGTGCTCCGTGGACCGCTCGTACTCTCGAGCCAATGCTGTGTCAAACGTCGGTCCATCTCCGAATGCATGACCGCAGCAGCAAACCCACACGTCGTGCCCACCGCTTCCAGCGTCGTTGAAGCTCTTGCTGCAGAGACGCTGCAACCAACCCTAAGCAGTGAACGCCGCTGCTGTGCCTGCTTCCTCGGGATCAACGGTGCTTATGCTCTCGGTCGTGCCCATGACCTTTCTTTTCACAGTGTTCAGCTACAAGCAGAAACGCTAGGTGGTGTTGTACTGTCTGGAAGGCCTTGCCTACCACTTGAGAATGCGGGGACGATTCACCAACATCCCCTGCTTTAGGTTTATATAGATTTCAGTATGGCTTAAGTTTATATAGGAAATAGTATGGTGCTGCGGTTTATGGATGGGCTGAATTAGTTTGTGTAGGATTGAGTATGGTATGTACCCCCCTATACGCCGGAGGGGGCCTAAATAAAAAATTGACACAACCCCCCCTATGTCAGGTTTCTTAAAAATAAAACTTTAGAGTGTGGGGTCCAAAGTATTGGTCGTCGCAGACCCCTGCTTGGACATCAGTTAAGTTCAGTCAAATGCACCGCTGATTTGTGTTTTTCAAACTAAACAGCTCAATAATACTTTTTTAGCGCGACCCACATGTGAATCCCAGGAAGCGCTTGGCTATCATTTTTCAGTCGAAGAAGCATGCAGATCTTGTCTGGGTACTACAGCATTGCTCAGCCGATGTAACTATGATTGACAGAGGTTCTCGACCGAGTAGTTGCTCTGTATTGCTTGCGTACTCTCTGCGATTTACAGTGATTTTTGGGTAATGTACCAAAACAATGGCTTTTCTCGTTAGGTAAAACCATTCATTGTAGTTTGTTATACATTTGGTTAAGTGGTGTGTGGTTACCTAGATCTGGAGCCCCCACAATATCGCGTCTCGAGACAAACGAAGCATATTTAGTCCCACGAGCGTTTACATCACCATTTTGAAGTTACTCGATTGCGGCTTTGAAAACGTACGAAGGTTCTCCATATTACGTAAATGACTTCTGAGTGTTGAATGCAAGGAGCCTTAAAAAACAATGATGCACCTGTATTGTAGAGGACGACCCGTGTCAAAAGGTCAATCGGAACCGACCCCCGAGGAAGGTCAATACCAGGTTCTTGGTAAGTTCGGGAATGCTGCAAAATAAAACCTTCGCGGCTATCCTAAACTTCCTTTAAGAACAATATTGTGAAAACGGCATTTTGGTGGATTTTGTAGCCGACACTATAACGGTGTTCGGTTTTAATGTTTTTATTTTCTTGCTGTTGACGGTCTGCAATGCTTTACTGCGGACGTCGACTGTTTTTTTCTCCCACACGATTGTGTTGTCCTGTTTCGACATTTTAAAATGCTGCCAACATCGTCTATAAGCAACGTTCTCATTCCGTGTTGAACCGTTACAACACAAAAATTCCACTATTAATAGCTATTCTTCGTTGTGTAAGTGCCACGCCGTACGAAGTTTGTTCCAAGTCGCTGTTCTTAAATCGCGCAAGGACTATTCCCTTGGAGTTCGGGAATCTTTCAACGTTCAGAATGCTGCAGCTTTTTTAAAATCAACTCAGGGGATGAATAAATAAGACGTGTCTAGTAGCCAAGAAACATTATTCGTTACCAGCCATGTCCACCATCCAAATACCTGGTACTTACATAGTTTGTCCAGCCGCTTTTAAAGCAAACGCGAAGCCCCTCTCTTGCATGTCAATATCCTGCGTTCCTTCTTCTAAGCCGTGTATTTTAATCGAAAACGAAGACGATAAAATCAAGTTTAAACCACGATGCACGTGGTCGTTGGGGGAACTGCTTATTCTATCGACAATATTTAAGTTCTATGTGGTACGTCCGTAAAAAGAGCGTTTCAAGTTTTTCAGTTGTCGCTATCAATGTTTTAGAGTAGTTAGTGAGGGACGCCCCGCCGTATCTGTTACATTTCACGTCTGATGTCGAAGTATATCTAATATGTTCATGTCGATAATTTGCGTTCGCATCCAGCTCGATAGCATTACCGCAAGTTTACATATTGTTACACGTTTCCAACAAGTGCAACAATAAAACCTGGGATTCAGGACCACAGGCGTCCGATGTTGATCGTCGACTGCTTCGAATTGACGTCCGTCGAAGTTATGACAGGTTTCATGACTTTTCGGTTCCGACAGATATTTTGGACCTAACCGCCAGCATCAAGCCCCAGCCCAATAGTTTAATAATGTTTACCGTTTAGTGTGTTGGGTTGTGTCTAAAAGAGGCTGTGAAAATATACTTTGGCATGACTACCAACGATGTTCCGACCGTGTTTGGCGTTGAATACCTTATCACAGAGCCTTGTCAGATGTGTTATGGAGTTTGATGTGTTTGGGTGAAGAAAATCCTGTCGTTAACCAAACCATACTCCGTGTTTCGGGAGCAATAAAAATACTGGGTCCTTGAGTATGGCCTAGTTTCATAAAGCATTTGGAATTGTTTATGGTTCCATTTTCAAGTGAAGTAATAAGTCATGTCGTATCTCTGAACCAGCGACGAGTCACCCCACGGTGAGGGGTGCATGTTTTACTGGTCAAAACGGTTCGTACCGGTTGAGCTCCTTTAGTGAGGAACTACCGGTTGCCATGATAAATTGTCGACTACCAGGTATATGATTTTTAGACTAACCCCATCAAAATGTTCGTTGGGTGCGCGAGCGGGTGACGTGTTGGGCTCCGCAGCTGACGTGTTTTAGAAGATTCTGCTGCGTTCCTATGGTGGGATGACTCTGACGCCATACTCCGTTCGTAGCGATGTGGTTGTCTGTTGGCATTAGACGCCTGCTGACGCCCGCTACCGTGGACGCAACGATTCAAGGCCAAAAGTTTTTTTTTTGCTGTCGTCTCTCCTCGACTGACTAACTACCCGATCGCGCAGGGTTTGAGTTCCATTTGAAGGATGTGTTCGCTATACAGTTTTCTCATCCGATAGTTTATCTGATTACATTCAGTTTGTGTTCCCTAGGTGTTTGCCCGGCGTCGTATAGACGCTCCGAATTTGGAAGCCCCTCCAAAGGTCTGTACGCGATTTTGGTAGCATTCGCCTTGTTGCTGTAAGATTCGCTGTTAAACGGTCTTGCGTGTGCCTTTTGGGGTACTGTAGTAGGGCTTGAAACTGTATTTCAAGGATGTTTCCTGGGTTGGCTTGACTAGCCGAAAGGGCTTCTCAAAGTCGATTTGCAGTCACCAGGTGGTTTTGGATCTGCTATTGTAACTGTATTTACTTTATCTTTCCGGCATCGTCTGTCTATAAGTGTTACGTTTTTGTCGCGATGATGCGTCCTTGCAATTTTCATCAGTCAAAAAGAACAACTCTCACCAGTTTAAACCTGTCATTTCCTTGAATCCCCTGCGCAGAGGTAAGCATCGACCTCCTTGACAAGTTCAGGGCGTTGGGAGACGGAGGACGATTAGCCGGTAATCCGTTCTTGCGACCCCCTCTTAGTGTCCTGGATATGGGCTATGACGAGGGCATCTTGTGGTGGAAAGATATTCAACGCTTTGGCGAGCAAACCTCGAACAAGCTTAAGGTGGTGCTAGTGGGCCTCGCCGAGGCCGGCAAAACAACTGTGGCACGGAACATGACCAAGACACCTATCACGACGAGACTGGAGCGAACAGTTGGGATCGAGATCACCGATAACTGGCAGCCTACTGTAGGTGGTCCACTGGAAATCAGCGTTTGGGATTTCGCTGGGCAGGCTGACTACTTCGCGTCGCATCAGCTGTTTATCACCAAAGGCTCGCTCTTTCTGCTGGTGGTTGACCTCCAAGCTTTGCTCCTAGAGGCGGCGGCTGGGGTACAGATGGATGGCGATCGTCAAGGACGTGTCTACCGGTGGTTGGAGATGCTTCACCTTCGTGTGCCGGGGGCTGCGGTCGCCCTTGTGGGAACCCACAGCGACGTTGTCGAGCTTCAGGACCCCTGCAATTTGGACAAGGCCAAAAACTATTTGCAGCAGCGTAAGTCTGCCTCAAGCGAAACGTGATCTGGAGTGAGGATGTGATCGGTTTTTATTTGTTTTTATCGGGTACTTTTGTGGATTAGGTTGATCGTTCATGCGGATTGATTGTCTAGAGAACTTGTAAACTCAGGTGCTGCTGTCAAAACGGTTCTGTGATGGGTTGAGGTTGTCGGTAGAATACTAAATGCGTCTGGCAGACACGGCGCATCCACAAAGTCAATTGTTTTATCGAACGTGAACTTACTGCTTGTATTTTCTCCTATGCTTTGCCCTTATTCACGGTACGCTGGTTGTTTCAGGGGCTACCACCTGCACCCGCGCATGAAGCCTGTAGTGCTTATCAGTACATTCTAGCCTCGTCCTATCTGCGACCTGCGTAGGCTTCGCTTAGAACTAGCGACGGGGTGCGCACCTATCGAGCTGCCGCCGTGGTTTCCTATGCCATTACCCTCAACAACTAAGCCCTGGTTTTACCTCCTTTCCCAATTAACGTATCTTTCAGTTATCGCTCGCTACCGCGACGACAAAGCAAAGGAGGTTGAGAACATGTCGGGAGTGCACAACGAGGGATCTTCAGGTCAGCGTGAGGGCTACGACACAATGGATGGCGAGGAGAGCTTATGCGACAAACACGCTTTAGGCACGAGCGAAGAAGGCAGCACCACGCGCCTTCAGGTGAAAGTTAACCGCCAGGATTCGACCGTCAGCGTGTTTCAGCCTCCATCCATTCACGACAAAGCCTTCACGTCGTCGCTTGACCCGGATAGCACGGCGGAGCTTGTACAGTGGATAGGGAAGGCTGCTGCAGGTCTCGACTGCCCAGCTGGGTTCTCTTTTCCTGCAGTTGGCGCCACATTGCCTACCGCCTGGATTGATGCAAACTCGGCAATGGACAGTCTTAAGGTAGGAGGGCCAGGAAAAAGCTACGTAATGTGGAGCGAAGCCGTCAACACGTTTAAGTACTACATGGAGGCGAAGGGTTCCCCCATTGATGACCCAGCGGATGTTTTGCTTAGAGCGATGCGTCACCGAGAGGCGGAAGGGGGCGTTCTCCTTTGCCTCGACTTAGCAGGCGTGACGGGATCATCTGGCATCCTGTACCTGGACCCTGCGTGGTTGATCGAGTTAGTCCGGCGAATGACGGACCACAACCTGTTCGATGAGGCCAACCAAGACACTCTCAAGAACGAGCTCCAAAACTACGGCGAGGAGCATCGTCCTCGCCTCGACCTCAATGACCTCTGGCAACAACACAGGCAAGCGATTGGAAGAAAAAGCTGGGGATGCACTTTAGCCTTAACAATTGTGCCGCCTCTGCTCGTATCTTGAGTAATATTTCGTTGTGTGCAATTTGTTTTGCCCGCTGCTCCCTGACGGTCATTACCTTCGCAAGATGTTGGCATTCAAATGCAACATCAACACCATATACGAAGTTTGTAAGCCGGAATTTCTCAATACAGAGTATTTAGGACGCATGCTCTAACAACAGTCAGGAAGAGGTTTCATTCATTCCCTCAATATTCGGGCGAAGTATTCATATACGCCGCTGAGATTCACTGGGAAGTGTTGTTCCTACTGCGAATGCAGATCATGACTTGTCCTTCGAAGCAAACGACGCTGGAAAGCGTCAATCCGCCAAATTGTACAGCATACACAGCAAAAATCAGCATTGGGCCTAGCTTCATTTTGTGGGATGACCGTAGTTCAATTTTGATTCCAAGCTTATCATATTGTCAAATGGCAGACGGCTGAAATATCCAGTTCCCATTCGGTGAATGTGAATCCAACGCTACTGTGGTGATGGTTTACGTTGACATCAGTAGTTTGAGTAATTTGCATGTCGTGGGTCTTAAACTACTGGCATGTTTGTGCTAGTCCGACATCGGAAACAGAGTTTGGTCACGAGGCCTCAACCCTGAGCAAGCCCGTATAGCAATTTATGACCCATTCCTTCGAGATCGATACAGCGTCAATTTTCTAGCTCACGTCGTCTTCGATCACCATGGGTAGGGCCACGCCTGAAGAACAACGCGGAGATCGTTGTGTCTGTCGAGATCCCCGGCCCTTCACTTTGTTTATTATTGTTTGAGGTTCTATTGGGTTTCTCTTTCACAGTTGAACTTGCCGGAGTTGCGTATATCACTCTACAACCAATCTATCCCGCTCACATAGCCGACGACTCAAAACGTAGAGGGATTTGGAATGGTTTAGCGTAGTGGTCACGGCGAAACTCTTGAAAGAAGCCTGGCTGGTATGATCGCCCATCATCGGCCTCTATTGGCTGCTCATACTACTTTGTCATACGTCGTCGATTTAGGGCGCCCACAGTATGCCTTGTTTCTCGACGGATCTGTGATTGGAGGCTGTAGAAGGACAACAACTGCTTTCTAACGTTATTGTTACAAATCAGACAGCACTATTTTGAGTTGCTCCCACAAACACCCTGCGAACGAACTACCACCAACACACACTTTCCGTTGGCTGATTTTCAAGCGGTTGCGATCCACCAATTTTAGGCCCATCAGCACTCTGCCAACGCAAAACCACCAGCACAAATCTCCTGTCTGCTGATTTTTGAGCGGTAGCGATCCATCAAATTTAGGCCCGTTAACACACCTAGCCAACGCACTACCACCAACATATATGTGTGCGTTCTGTGTGCTGCTGCTGTTCGGTGTGTTTGGTGAGTGTGGGTATGTTGTCCGGTGTGCTTTTGCTGCTGCGATGTCTGTGCGAGGTCCGTGTTCAGTTTCTGTCCTATGCGCACGACACACATTTCTTTACACGACCTCCCTCCATATCTCCCTGTAACCCATATTTTGGTTGCAAAGCAACAAAAACGCTCTGCTCTATGTCTCGTTTCGTCAATTTATTCACATTACTTCGTAATATTTATAACATTCGTTGGTTGTATTTCTCACATTCTTTCGAATGTTTTCTCACATTCTGTTGGAATATATTTCTTCTGCACTGGATTTGGAGCGGTATATAGCGACCCACCGAGTTAAGGTCCGCCTGCACCATTCGAACGCACCACCACCAACATGTCTGTGTGCGTTCTGTGTACTGCTGGTGTTCTGTGTGTTGGGTGAGGGTGGGTATGTTGTGCTGTGTGCTCTTGGTGCTGCCATGTGTGTGCGAGGACCGTGTTTTGTGGCTCTGTGGCCCCGGCTCTGTTGCTGTGCTATGCGCAAGTCTCACAGTATCACTCCATATCTTCCTGAAACCCATATTCCTAATGCACATAAGTAGCTATTGTACAGCAACGAAATTG
>JBBMKB010102517.1:0-10257 GCA_037833945.1 Alaria marginata | reverse complement strand
CATACCTCGAGCTTACATACTACTACGGGCAACGCAGGGCTAGCGCCACGGGCGGAGCCGTGGCCGTACCGCTAGTAAGAAAAAAGGCAATAAGAAAGGCAAGCCGCGTACTACGATGATAGAGATAGCAGCACCTTTTGGCAAAACACATTTCTGATTGGCAGGACCCCTTAAGCCAAATCGTCGGAATATCCTTATTATTCTTGTTTCGCAAAATGAACGTTTTTCATAGCTATGAAGGCCATCGCGTGTGGTCATCGGGTCGCACTTTCAGTTTACTCAAAATGTGTTTTTTTGGGTGAGGTATAGAGGTCCGCAAGTAATGAACATCCTCAGAAACAAAAGGGTGCACCTTTATCGTACGTATGATAGCATGTATGTGTCATTGTTGTGTCAGCCGATGTTTACAAGAAAACACGAATTTGAGCCGAGACGTTATTATACTGTAAAGTTAGTGTAGAGTGCACCCTCGCCCAAAATGTGAAACCTACAGACTGTGTTGTTGGTATTGCTGCTTCTTCTTAGTATAGTCGGTGTCCTACACTGCTGTGTGCGGGTTGACGGCTCTCCTGTGCCCCTTTTGACGGACAGCCGTCAACGACCCCCTACACTGAAACCAACATGTCCCGTACTAAAGAGAACCTCTGGACGGACCAAAAAACTAGATTTTTAAGCCGACATCTGACGTGTGCTATGACACGATAGAGCTAGCACTTTGTAGCTTATCTGTTTTCTGAATGACCTCATTAAGCTCCTTAACCCAGAATCGTGCGGAGTGTCGTTTATTTTCTTTTTTCAGTATTTTTCGTTTTATACCTGCTATTATATATGCCCATGGGATTGTTCATCAGCAGTTGCGCTTTCCATTTTTGCTTGCTTTTTTGTGTTTGGGTGAGGTATATAGAGCTCCTCGAGTGAAAGGAGCCTAACACAATTTAGGTGAGCTATATACCCTTATCGTACCATGCGTCATATTCGTTCCCGACCTCACGGACCCCGAACGCCTCGCAGCAGAAGTAGAACCCCTGTGTTCCTGATGCTGTCCTTTTTTGTAATAAATATCACAGCACAAATTTCTAACCCCTGTCCCGGATTTGTAGGGACGCGAGGATCTATGGTCCGTCGCACGACTACGGCCATGCATGGAATGGGTACACCCCCCCCCCCTCCCCTCTGAATTTCCCACGCCATACACATTATCGCGCCACCCACCCCCCGCCCTTTCGAACGGCTCATGCAGGTGTATCTATCCACCCTTTTTTTACAGCAAGCCCAATATTTAGCGAGTCAGGTCGAAGTTCTACACACTCACCCGGTACAGCAGCAGCAGCAGTTGAAGACTGAAAAAAAAAACTGAGGTTGACGAGAAGAGCGAGCGCGGTACTGAAGGTTGAAGAAGCAGTTCCATCGTATTGCTCTGCGGTGCAGCTACACGCTACTGTGTACCACCACCACCGCATTTGTTTCGACGCGAATTCCTCCCGCCATGGCTTCTGCTCCATCCATTGCCGGCGAAGGGGGCGCGGGAAACCGCATCGGGTCGCTCAACCAGCAACATGACGACCACGACGACCACGACCACGACCACGACCACGACCAGACAGTTTTTTTTTCCGGTGGAAACTTCAACGACGTTGATGGGGATGACGATGGCGCCATCAATAACCTTCGCCCTGACAATGGGCGCCCCCGATTTATGGACGACGGAGAGGGTCACGAGTCGTATTCTGCGGAAGGGGAGGTCTTAGACGATGTCGTTAGCGGACACCAGGGGGGTGGGCGCCAACACTTGGAGGACCCACAGAAGGGTGGGCTGGGAGACGAACGGGGGGGGGTAGACGTCGAGGAATACGATGACGATGTGGAGGGGGGTTGGCCGGCCATGCAGACTTACAGTGATGACCCTCCTGCTATGTCTGCGGAAAAGGAGACTGGCTCCGCGGAAGGCGGCGGCGGCGGCGGCGGCATTAAGCGGCCCTTCTCCCGCCACCACTCGCCCCACCAGCACGACGGCGCGCGCCGCGAACCTTCAGGCATCGGGAGCGCAACAGACCAAGAGGGTGTTGTCGATGGTGGTGGTGATTGTGGTGGTGACGGTGACAGGCAGCGACACTCATCGGCACAAGAAACAAGCTTCAAGCTACAACAGCAACAACAACAGCAACAGCCACAGCGTCCCGGGTTCCTATCAGGAAACAGGCGGCCATTTCGTCCCGGATTCCGCGAGGCCCGCAGCGATCAAGGCGAAGAAGATTCTCCCTCGAGCCGCGGGGGCGGGGGCGGCGGCGGCGGCGGCGGCGGTGATCGAGAAGAAGCAACCGCACCCCCCTCGCAGTTTGAACCCCAGGGGCGGCAGCAGTCACAGTCAGGTGCCAACGCTTTCTCCGAGAGCGATGCGGGCAACCCCCCCGGCAACGACCAACATGTCAACCCTTGGAGCTCCAAAGCGGGTCGAGGGAGTACCCAGGAGGACACGGAGGGCAGCAATGACCAAAACGCCGACCCTTGGAACTCCAAAGCGAGTCAAGGGAACAGTCGGGACGGGGGGGGCGGTGAGGATGAGGGGGTCCAGGAGGAGGAGGAGGAGGGCGGAGCGGAAGGGCAGGCGCAGAAAAGGCAGCGGCAGCAGAGACGCAAGCACAGCGAGCTACTGGTTGGGAACGGGTTTAGCGCCATTGCTAGATGCTACGCGGCCGCCAACTGCGCCATACGGGGTGTGGAGGCGGACCAGGTGAGCAGGATGCCGAGCGAGGTAGGGGCGGAGTCTGCATGGCTTTACGATATGGGCGGGCTGCACCTGATTGCGAGCACCACCCGGCGCTAACGGGCAGTACCGGCATCCATGTAGGTTGCTAGTTCGCGTGGTGTTGGTGATGCGTAGGATTAGCGACACCATCTTAGTGCGCACTGTATGACATGTACAACATCCAAACTCTTTTTTCAGGCATTCAGTGAAGCAGGTGCGCGTGGCAAGAAATTATTTGTTACCCGCAAGGCCTCATGGTGTCACCACCTCTGAAGCTTGTGTCCATTTCCCATTAAGCCGATCTAATCACACGAGAAGGCCTCCAGCTCCAGAGGCAAGCAAGCGTGTGCTCTTGGATTGTAGCCGGGTCTTACACGCCAAATCGTTTCTACCATGCAACAAATTGTTTTTACCGGACTACAAGGGTCTACAGTCACGATCAAATCTACGTATGAGACGTACGTAGAAACACACATGATAGCAAGTGATATGCTGTGTTTTTACAGAGATCTCATAGCTACCTTACAGCAATGCACATTCAGCTATCCTACTGCTGCTGTTCAAGGTATTATGTACTACTGCATGTGCCAGATAATCCGTGTCATCAAGTACCGACACAGATAGCTCCTGGCTACTGACTGAAAAGTATCATCGCTACGATGCGCTTCGCCCTGAGATCCGCCTGCTGTCTCGTCCCTACTAGTAGGGTGGGTCCTGCCGCCTTGCCATGCCATCAACCGTCCTTTTTTTGGACGGACCACTCCACCTCTATTTGCATTATTATATGTCTGTTGAAATATTCGCGTCCTGTGCCCAGAGGAACATGCTGGAAGCAGAAACAGAAATCCGGGAGGACCTGGTTACGTTCGGCGTGCGTGTGAAGGAAGCCACTCATCTAATGCAGATGCAGCTCAACGCAGCGTTCACCGAGGACAGCCCAGGAGCAAGCGGGTCGTGACCAAAACTGGCGAGCATGACACCTGGTACGTTGGACCCGACACAAAAGGGTGTTCTCGGTACACTCTGGCGGGTGGATTGGATTGACTAGAAGCTTCTTCTGTGTTGGGCTTGAATTTTCTAGCAGCCGATGAAATCTACTACAGCTGAAATTACGATGTGCCGCGTAGTTGAAGAGGGTGTCATATGCGTTTGTGAAACACGGTGCCCTTGACAAGTGGTCGCGGGGGCTGGGCCCGAAACAGGCACCAGTAAAGTTCGGCATGGAAGTCGGTTCACGTGTCGAATCCTTCGTTTTTTCGCTGGCACATTCTATATTGTAGAGGTACCAGGTACACCATTTGTTTTATGAGGCTCTCCTTATTCGAGGAGCTCTACAGTATGCCTCAAGCAAAACCTGATTTTGAGCAAAAGTGAAACTGCAACTCGCGATGAACTAACCCATGGCCTAGGTATACAACAACAAAAAATCTTGTTCCAAAACAGGAATGGCATTCCGACGATTTTGGGTTAAGGAGCCCTGTGTTATTCAGAAGAAAAAAAAAAAGCCAAAACGTGCTACTAATACTAGTCTATATTAATATAGCACGCGTCCGTCGACAGTTTGACCATCTCGCAACACTAAGGGTACTCTGCTCGAAACGCATGTTGGCGCCGTAAGTAGAGCGCACCCCCCCCCACAAGCCGGGGTGTGTGGTATCTAGACTACAGCGCTTGTTGCATTACCGGTAGAAGGTGGTGGTGGTCAGTACAGGGCCGTATATAAAGGACCTGCTGTTGTGGCCCAATCGAGCACCCACGCCCGCTCGCATCATCCTGATGCGCTTTTCGCGGGGCCACGCATGTCTATGGTTGAAATATTATGTACTGCCGCTCGAGACTGAAATACAGTACGCCAGGAGCCTGCGCTTGTAGAGGTGTGCCCAGAAAACTGCTCGAAGCCACGGAGCCTGCATTTGCTTGCAGGGCACGCCTCAACCAGGCTGGAACTTTGCCCAGCGCGTGTTAGACTGAACATGTTAGGCCGCAACACCGATCAGATGGTTCTGCCAGCACTTCCGTCCCAGGTGTTTCGTATGCCTTCGTATTATATAGTAGTACGACCATGTTATTATGTCAGTAGTTCTACCACTGTGTTTACATGAACGCACGAAAGTTGAGCATCATCTTGTGTGTGTATCGTTCCTTTGGAGTGTATGTTTCGCCTAACTCCTTAGACTATGCAACTGCTGTGTGTGATGTCGTGTGCAAATCGGTCGCAGCCTCCAACACTGGGCGCAAGCAACCCGCTCTGCATGGACGACAGTGGTGTGGATCCCACCTCGGTATACATCTACCTGGTGGAGACTGTGGCTAACAGCGCACTTCAAGTGGGGGCGTTGGACAGCGATGCCACGATCACGTTGTGTCAAAAGGCGTCCGTGTGGCCATTTCCCTTTCCACGGCGACGAATGGACTTTCGCCAAAAAAAAAAGACGATGGCTTTGAAGACGCGTTCTACGATAGAGATAGCACTTTTTGGCGTTTTTACTTTCTGGATGACGGGGTTCCTTAACCCAAAATCATCGGAATGTCATTCTGTTTTTGCCATATGCTTTTTAGGTATAGATGGGCCACGGGTTTGTTGATCGGATTGGACTTTCAGTTTGCTCAAAAACAGTTTTTCGGTGAGGCATAGAGCTCCTCAAGTGAGGAGCTTCAGAAAAAAATGCTGCACCTCTATCGTAGAATGTGTCTGAACATGATGGACACTCGAGAGACTCTGGGTTCGTTTGGGTCCGACAGGGGCATTGGGGCCCCTCGGGATGGGGCTGACGGTGGAGCGTCGTGTTATGATGACTTTTGCCTCGGGTAGACGGGAGACGGAAGTGGGCTCGACCTATGCAGGGCACAGTAGGCGCGCCTAATGGTGATGGCAGCGGTTCGACCTATGCAACTCACATGCCGTCACGTGCTTTACCGAAAATTGATTCGGTTTACCTTTGGCATGGTGGATGTCAGGCTGCGTAGTCGTAGAGCATGTGCACTGTGCGATTTACAGTGTTCCCTCCCATCATTAGAGCGATAAACACGACATACCCTGGTATGTTTTTAGAGTATTGCGTTCGTGAGGACTGTTTCTCACTGGGGCTGACCAAGGCTTACGGTAGGGGGGTCCCTTTTGGGACCTTTTTTTGCAATGGCTAAGGGTCACTCTCACGGGTGACCCCCCCCGTTCCTGTGCAGATTGAAGATTCAACATCGTTTATTGTCTTCTGCAGATGGAAGATTCGGCACCGTTTATTGTATCGATATGACACCGACATGGAATGGCTGGCTACGCTGCGCCAAAAAAATGGCTTAACATGTTTTTTTCAGTGAGGTACAGAGTCACTCCGGCGAGTGGTGATAACCCGATCGTGAAAAAGGGTGTACCTCCCCCCCCCTACCGTAGCCATGGTCGGCTAGGTGGTGTCAACGCTGTCAACAAGCAATGTGGATCGCTCGAGAGGGGTTTATACGCCAGGTGGATGGCGTTGCATCCCGTCGGTGCCCACGCTTTTCTTCTACACGTTTTGGGGGAGTAGGGTACTTCGAAGTGGTCACGGTCGGACGGCGCGAGTGCTGTGTTGAATTAGTGCGGTGAGATCCAGCAGTGCCGTTTCCTAGAACCCTTGGACATCAGAGTCCGCGGGCCTATACCAGCGAAGTGTTATAGTGCTGGCAGTATATTAGGAGTGTAGGGACCACATTCTCGTCTGTGGCAGTTTTTTCGATTCGGAGAACAACGCAGTTTGAGCACATTGTCGGCCGAACTGAGCTGCCTCTATTTTTGAATATTTTGATGTGTTTTTGATGTTATATAGATTTATGATAACACGTGTTTATGGAAGGCGCGTGTTAAGGTAGGGGTAGCACTTTCGGCGAAAACATTCAAGACTGAAGGGGCGACGGTAGGGGTAGGGGTCTCCAATAAGGCGGCGGTGTGCCAGAGCAGAGTTACCGCCTTATTGGGGGAAGCCGCCTTATCCATTCCAAGGTTATGAGTGCAATTCCCCAGTCGCGCCAAGCGATTTTTGACAGCCTTATTACTGGGGGACCCCAACTACTGTATCGCACTGAGGAACTACCCTATCTATGTTGTGTTGGACTACAAAAGTAGTGCCATCAATATTGTACTGTGTTTTTCGCTGTATACCTGTGTATACAGTACGAAGGCCATGGACATGCTACGATAATTGTGCGTCCGTTTTTTTCTGGGGATCTTGACTTTAGGGCGCTCTAAACCTCACCCACCAACTGATTTTTGAGTAAACTGAAAGTTCAACCCGATGAACAAACCCATGGCCTAGGTATCCATAAAATCGGACTGAAAAACAAGGAAGTTCCGACGATTTTGGGGGTCCATGGCGTTGCTCATCGGGATGCGCCTTCACTTCTTATCATGTCAGGAAGTGTTTGGGTGCGGGACAGAGCTCTTCGAGTGAGGGACCTCAGAGAATGTGGCGTCGGAAGTTGACACGTGCGACGATAGAAGTTTAGTACTTTTTGGCTACAATATGTTCTGGATGGCGGGGCTCCTTAACCCAAAATCGTCGGAATTTCATTTTTGTTTTTTGGCAATATGTCTCGTTGGGGATACCTAGGCCATGGGATTCTTCATCGAGGAACACTTTTAATTTTCTTCAAATCTGCTTTTTGGGTGGGCATGTAGCCCCTCAAGTGAGGAGAGCCTCAGAAAACAAACGGTACACCTCTACCGTGTAGCATGTGTCAGTTACAGGTCCTCGGCAAGTTGTTGTTCGGGCACGTACATACATCTGTGTGCGTCGATGTGCCCCACATTTGAGGAAAACGCCTGGGAGTAGATGAAGGTCCCGGCACGAAGCATATATGTATAGTTTTGGGGGAGGTATCAGTCCTAGGGTGGGCTTAGTGGGGAAACATACGCTGGGGTACCCGGGAAAAAAATATCAGTATTTCTCGGTCATACCCGGATAGGCACACGGGTACATGACGCGTTCCACGATACTATTAATAGCACTTTTTGGTTATGTTGTTTCGGAAAAACGGTGCTCCTTAACACAAAGTCGTCGGAATGTCACTTGTTTTCTGCAATCCGAACGTTTTGTATACCTAGGCCATGATACAGTCCATCGGGTTGCACTTTAAATTTTCTCGAAATCGTTTTTTGGGTGGGGACAAGACCTCCTCATGTCAGGAGCCTTAGAAGGCAAATACTAATTAATGGTACACCTCTATCGTAGCATGTGCAACATGTGGAGTATGACGCGTGCTATTATATACGATAAAGAGGGGTACGAAGCACGTTTTCGCCATATTGTGTACTGAATAAAACGCATTCTACGGTGGTAGAGGTTCCCCATTTTGTTTCTAAAGCTCCTCGCTTGAGGAGCTCTACACCCTCGCCGAAATAATAATTTTGAGCAAACTGAAAGTAAGTGCAGTCCGATGAACAAACCCGTGGCCCTTCTATCCCAAAAAAACATACTTCGAACATAGAATGACATTCCGACGATTTTGGGCTAAGGAGCCCCGTCATCCAGAAAATAAAACGCCAAGAATGCTACCTCTATCGCAGAACACGTCATGACGGGACACCGTGTGACCCAAAATCGCCGGAATGTCATACTTGTTTTACTAAATGATTGTGTTGTGTACTTAGGCGATGGCTTTGTTCACCGCATTGCACTTTCAGTTTCCCCGGAATCAGTTTTCGGGTGAGGTATATATAGAGCTCCTCAAGCGAGATAACATGCCTTAGAAAGCAAAGGATGCACCTCTACCGTAGCGTGTGTCGTGTACTACATACACTAGAATTGCTCTAGACGTGTTCTACGATAGAGGTAGCATTTTTGGCGTTTTTATTTTCTGAATGACGGGGCTCCTTAGCCCAAAATCGTCGGAATGTCATTCTATTTTTGCAACATACTTTTTTTGGATACATAGGCCACGGGTTTTTTAAGCGGATTGCACTTTCAGTTTGCTCAAAAACAGTTTTTCGGTGAGGGTAAAGAGCTCGTCAAGTGAGGAGCTTTAGAAAAAAAATGGTGTTAATAACAGTATCGTAGAATGTGTCTGACTCTACTAAAAACACACCTTTGAAACATGAGTTGTCTTGGTACTGTCATGATGTCTAAAAACACACCTTTGAAACAGTCATGTTACTGAGTTGTCTTGGTACTGTCATGATGTTTGCAAGACCGGTGATGATTTACTTATTATGTGGACGTCAAAATGTTGCTACCCTGCCAGTCGTGTGGATCGACCGGTCCGGTGCTGGGCTTGACGACTAGCCACAAGAAGGTGACGCGTTCTACGATAGAGGTAGCACTTTTTGGTTATGTTGTTTCGGAAAAACGGCGCTCCTTAACACAAAAATCGTCGGAATGTCACTCTTTTTTTGCAATCCGAACGTTTTGTATACCTAGGCCATGAGATAGTCCATCGGGTTGCACTTTCAATTTTCTCGAAATCGGTTTTTGGGTGGGGACAAGACCTCCTCATCATGTCAGGAGCCTTAGAAAAAAAAAGGATGCACCTCTATCGTAGCATCTGTTGGGTCAAGGTACGGAAGAGTCTCTCACATTGAAAGACTTGACGTGTTGACCTACCCATCTGCCAAGTGTATAACACGCACATATAATCAACAGCACGTTTTTCCCAGCCACCCTACGTGCGCATTTTATGCCGTTTCGTGTCTTAAGATAGGATCAGCTGTAGTAGGAAAACATTGTCGGAAAACAAATATGCTACGGTGGGAGGAGCAAGAACGCTTCATAATAGATCCGATCACTGGCGTCCAACCTCAAGTGCCCACGCAACAGGTGCCCCACGTACTCTCACCCGATACGATTGGGTATAAAGGCGGCTGGGGAGGAACGGCTGCAAGCCACACCAATCATAAATCACCCAACCAATATGTCGAACGGCATCCAGCTGCGCTTGCCCAAAATGCCCGATCAGTCGATGGACCACTAGAAGACTATAAGCTAAATTAGCGGTAGGAGATAAGCGCTGCGGAGCCGTATGTGGATGGCCATACCGGTTACGCCATCTCTCGAGACATGTAGTATGTGGTGCAGATGCGCAACGTCGTGCAGAAGGCAGCGGCATCCATCCGTGTCACACTGCACATCAATGGGTCGGAGGACCATTGCATGTGACTGGACGCCCCCCAAACGGCAGTGAACCATGTTACACTGGCAGTGCATACCTCCATTTTCCCCACTATTCCAGCATTCACAACGTTATTGAGGGTATACTATCTAGCGCCTTCCTGCAATACTGCCACATGCACTGTGAACAGGACTTTAAAATGTGCATTCGAGGGTTGTCGCTGTCTTGGTGTGTGACCCTCCCCTCCCCTCTTAACACTACGACCCTGCATGATAAGAGCACACCCCACCACCCCCCCCTTCGGAAACTGAAGTCCCATTTCGATAGACTTCTCGCCTATTAGGTTGCATACTCGAAACAAAACAACCGGTACCTTTCTGACTTTTAAGGCTCCAGAAGCGAGCAGGTAAAGTCAGTCGTGGGAGTACCGCACA
>JBBMKB010102506.1:0-10258 GCA_037833945.1 Alaria marginata | reverse complement strand
CCCCTGGGGGGGGGGAGGGGTTAAAAGGGGGACAACACTGCCCCCCCCCCCCCCCCCATAGTGCCACTGTTCACTGGGAACTATCTATAGTAACCCTATTCCACACAGTGCCGGTGCCCTGAATAGTGCCGGTATCCTGGGCTGGCACATAACCGGCACTATTGGAAGCCCCTCACTGTAATACAGCTATTTCAAGCATAAAAAAACTATAGCAGTGGCATTTTCTACATGACGCCTGGCTCAAGGTCACCCACCGCCCTACCCGTAAAAGCCATTGTACCCAAAATCGTGAATGTGTCGTATAAAAACGGCAAAAAACGGCCATTTCAAAACAAATGTTGCGCCAGCGCAACAGCTAATTAATGCCCTGGTACACACACGCCACAAAAACTACGGACACGACAAAAACACCCGTGTGGTATCATATAAAAAGCTGACAACGTCACTACGAGAACGGTATTTTCATTATCAGTGTTAAAATAAAATGCGGCAGGTACAGAAAGCATGTACTTTGGTAACAAACCACAGTCATTAGTACACAAGACAGAAAATGACCCACCTTGTTGTCGACGGTTTCGTCGAGGTTTTTCACAAAAATGTTTCCAACTCCAGAGCGGCGCAGGGAAGGGTCGCGCTGAGACCACATGATACGGCAGGCCTGATCCTTGATCGTCGTAAAGTTCATCGTGTCCAAGGCACGCTCGGCTGCAGAAATCGAACAAGCAGTTTAAGGACATCGAACGGGCAGTTTAAGGACACCAAACAAGCAGTTTAAGGACACCAAACAAGCAGGCATTAAGGACACCAAACACGCAGGACACCAAACAAACAGGCATCAAGGACACCAAACAGGCAGTCCAAAGAACATGCAACAAGCAGTTTAAGAACACCGAACAAGGAGCAAGGAACAACAGCAAGGGGGGGCGTTTCGGGATTATTCTTCAGCGCGGCAACACAACTGGCGATCACGTCGGGGATTTTCGCGATTGCGCTGTACCGCGCACTAAAACAATACAATATGGTACCTCACCTATTCGAATTAGAAATACCATGGTACCGTTTACCATTGCTGGGGTGTAATACGAGCAGCGATAGTGTCTTTGTCGTCACGAAGAAAAAATATAGCAAGTGGGCTACTGCTGTCTTATGAGATCATCAACAACAACATTAGTTACCCTAGGATGTATAGGCCGGGCATATGAAACCGTAACCGTTAAAAACTGGCCGCACAAGAAACACACCGCACATGTGAGAGTCTGAGGTCATTGATGAGGCGCCAATGCTCAACGGAGACGATACGAGCACAGCTTTGTACCAGGTGAAGCGGGGTACGCATCGTACATGGCAGTATATTTTAGATACTGCTTGTAGATATAAACTCGCAGAAATACTTTGAAGAATCTATATACAGGTTACAGGTACAGTCGTGGTCCCGCCGCGTTAGTGCGGTGGCAATGTGGCAATCGCGACCTTGCCCGTCCTACAGAGTATTACCGCACCATCCCGGGATAGTGTGGGGTCCCACTGTAGTGCGGTTATCGTCGTCTGGCAAGGCACCGCACTAACGAGGGAACCCGAAAAGGCGGCTATTGCGACTCCAGGCTATTACGGGGGACCATAGTAAATAGGACCAAATTTGGTTAATAGTAAAAATATGGAAATATTTCGGTTTTTGTCTTTAACGTAGGTCCTATATAAGTCCCGTAATAGTTAACCCCTTTAGAACTGCACCCGCGCTTTCGCGGACTAACTACCTGGAATTAGTGTAGGGTAATGCTCGCAGTCGTACACTCGCCGCGCTTGTGAACGGGGCGTAAGGATTACAGCAGGCTCGTTCATGCTTTACATACCGTAAAATACCGGTACACTTTTGTAAAGTGTTTGTTGCTCGGTTGCTGTTGTATACCTGGTACACATGCCGGTAATTTTGATGTTGTGCACGAGGGTGTCCTTCATGGCGGATCACCCTTTAGAAGAGGCCAAGAGCTTTCACAGAGGTATATATATGATACCACCAGTTAGTCTGCATATCAAAAGGTTACGTGAGATGGCCGCGACAATCATCAGAAAGTAGAACATTCATCCCTTCGTTGAGCCTTGTTTTCAGCATGATCCCACGCAAAGCATCGGCATAACCTGGCACAATCCAAGGAGAGACTTGGAGTTAGGATCATGCCGAAAACAAGGCAGATACTGTATACCTGGTATGTTTTCTGTTCACCCAAAAAAGCAGAAAGCTGTTGTCGTCGGCCAACAAACCACTCACACAACACCGGAAAAATGAAACACGATGGAGTAAGAGCTATTGAATGGTGAGGAGGCGAGGCGGCCGATGATCTTACTCTATTTTGTTTAACGCTGCCATACTTCCTGAACGAGCTTCCTCTATGATTTGAACATGTATCTGGTACTTCAGTATTCATTGTGCCTTGTTTGCGGCATGATCCCACGCACAGCTCGGCACAACCTGGCACAACCCAAGGAGGAGACTTGGAGGGAGCTGGGATCACACCGAAAACAAAGGTAAAAGTGTGTTTTATTTTCACCCAAGAAAACAGAAAGCTGTTCTCGTCGAACGACAAACTACACACACAAATCCCGTAAAAACGGTACACACCAACTCCAACCAGCGAATGCCACACACCACGCACAGCTTAAGCCACAAATTAAAATAATAAATACATGGCGCCACCAGAACATGATACCGCTCTGTGCGGAAATGTAAGGGCTGTTTGGGTAGTAGTATGTGCTATCCTAACCCAAACCGAACCATCCTTTCATTTCCGGGCAGAGTGGTATTAACACTGCTATCACACGGCAACAGGAGGCCGCGAATTCCTTTATCGCATCCCGATCTGTAATGAAGCAGACCTACTCCGTAGAACGACGGAGGTTATGATACGCCACAAATTACAGCCCGAGAACGATGAAGCCTTTTCATAGCCCAGCAAGGGTCAAGTGTTTTCATAGCTCAACAAGGGTCGATGTTTGTTTGAGTAGTGTACTATTACGGGAGAACATATTACAGTGATCAGGACCAAATATTATAAACAGGCCAATATATCCCTTGGTATTAGCTGATGTTATACCTCTTTCATAATTACACTACAGGTTTTTCGGTACTTCGTGTGTCCTGAATACTCTGGACTATGATTCTCTGTGTTATTACCATTAAATAGTAGTCATGTAGTCTAGTGATTTGGTGGCTCGCTTTGGCAACAAGGAACTGTATGGGAGTCAGGCAATAGAGTTAGGTACTTGGGACTATTGGTTCATAAAAAAAAAAATCATATTTCAAATACGAAAGCTGTGAGTTCGATCAAATTAATAGTCGATACTCATCTTTGCAAGCTGTGTGATACTCCGGCCGCGCTTACTATTTTTGGGTCGGAGGCAAACCACAGCGATTCTTGGTGGCTCGCTTTGGCGAGATGACGCATTTCGGGAGTCGGGTGTTGGTGGGAGTTTAGTCGCAGTGAAACGGTACGGTGGTTGCCTTTGGCGAGATGACAGTTTTCGGGAGTCGTGTGTTGGTGCGACCTTAATCGCAGTGAGTGATTCGTTGGCTCGCTTTGGCGAGATGACAGTTTTCGGGAGTTGTGTGTTAGCGCGAGCGATTGCGGTGTAGACTAATGGTGGCTCGCTTCGGGCGAGACGACGACAGTTTCGGGAGTCTTGCGATGGCGGGGGGAGCAAAAAGGCATGTGCCTGGCTGTCCGTAGTTCTACCGAAGAATATCTAACTGCTCCCGACTACCTGGTGCATGATAAGCTGTGCTGGTTCGAGATGGGCAACGCCGTAAAAGAGGTCGGGATTAAGGGAAAATGTAGTACAAGCACTCTCGATCAGATGCGATATGAGCTTGACCGACTCGACTGACTGTTGGGTTGCCGCGAATCGCGGGTCTGATACCATACCTCCTGTGGGCATGTTCTATTCCACCTCCAAACTGCAGGTACAATATGATAGCTGCACAAAAGGTCGGGCGGGGGGTAGAGGGTGGGGCAAAAGTACAAAAATACAGATACTTTGTGTGTTATCTATGATGTTATCTACCCGTCAACTGCCAGGAAGTACAGTAGGACTACGGCGGTAGATTTAATAGACTCACGGTAGTTACGTCGTGCCAGTCAGGGTGTTGGGGCAATGCAGCCTTCGAGCTGCAGATACACAAGGCCACCCACCTACAGCAGTACACTTTTACTGGTTGGTATGATGTGATACGAAATCATGATATATTTAGATGATGTCACAGGACTAAAGTTAATAACAGGACTTACCATCAGCCACGTTGTGGAAGTTGACGTAAGCGTAGCCCAGCGAGCGCCGGGTCACCGTGTCTCGGCACACCCGGATGGACGCCACCGGTCCCACCTGTATGCACGCACAAATCGTGCAGAGAGCACACAGAGACGACGGAGGATTCCAGCGAATTGCGGGGTGATGATAAAACCACCAAAGATTCGTATCGATACACCCTCAAATATTAGCCTAATATTAATACTTGACTTAACGTCGCCGGCTGAAGTTATATTTTTCTCATAACAATACAGAAGCGCTCTTTGTGCACGAGTACTTGGTACCACCATGAACAGAAATATACGGAACGTAGCGGTGTTATCATGAATATCAAACTGTATTTACATTTCCGTCCAGACTGGTACGTATTTGGTCATGTGCGGGTTTTCTACACAGCAAGCGTGGGCTCTACCAAAGGCCTCCAAGACGGTCATGCAAACAACTATGAATGCAAGACAAGAAACGTGTGTCCCACACAGCACAAGTCCAGCAAGTGCCCAGTGAGTGTCCCAAGTTTAAAGTGCGTGCTGTTAATACAATAATATCATAACAAGAAACGGCACAGAAAAGCAGGCAAATATTAATACCAAAAACAATAAATCCGGGAGTCTTTCTACTGAAGTTTGTGTACAGAACGTGCCCTTTCTTAAGTAAGAACTCTAGCCTAAGGTAGCGAATCTGTTTTTGATCAAGTGCCCTGTATGGCTGTATTCTTTGACAGCAGACATGTACCATTTGTTGCTCTACCGTCTCTTGCCAGTAACAAGGACGCTATCGATGAGGCCACGACGTTCCAGTATGCCTCGGCGATGAGATGTTTACAGCGGTAGTGGGGGTCCCCCAATAAGGCGGTCGGAGTAAGGCGGTATCCCGATATTAGGTGGTCGAAATGGCTTGGCGCGACTTGGGAATTGCACTCATAAGCAGGACTGAATATGGCGGCTTCCCCCAACAAGGCGGTCATATTGCTCAAGCACACCACCGCCTTACCGGGGGACCCTTACTGTAAGCTTGACACCGAAAGCTCTGCACGCGCAGAACTTCCAAACATTCTGGAACAAGAGCAAGCAAGCAAGTTCAACACCACAAACAAACTCCTTGATATATTCCACGATACATCAAATCAAACCATACAACATCGTACTGGTAATCCGTAAGGTCCTTTCGTATTTACATTTGCGTTTTAGACAACGAATGTACAACACGCTGTTATGAGATCACAAAAAGCCGCATCGTCTCGCTTCGTTGGCTCGCTGGCGCTGGCTCGTTATCGATTCGCTCGTGTAACGAGCCTGAGGCAAGCAAGGCCGCACAAATCTGGTCGCCAACCATGGTGCAACTACACACTGCTGCATACACCTGGCATGATATACGTACAGCTGATCGTTTTTTTAGACCCTCTGGCTCTGTAAAACTCGTCGCAACACGCACGACGCCGAAAAAGGCCACATGCTGACATACTACTGCTGTATCATACCCTCATGTACTGCATACCAAACTGGTAGGAGACTGGTTCTGGCGTGTAAAACTCGTGACAGACGTGCCAGACACATTTCGTTCACTGGTGTTATCGAGGACCAACCCGTGCTATTGATTGATCGCTTGATCCGACCGAAAACGTAGCGAGTCGTTCACGCCATACGAGTATAGGCTATCAAGCTAGAAGTGTCACTGACGATGAGACGAACCGGGCGTGATCCCCTCGAAAGACTGACTGCGTAGTATACAGCAGTACGAGTATAGAGCCGTACTTTTAGGTGGAAAGGTACCGATATGGGCGAAAATATAACAACCGTTACGGTATTAATATCAAGATAAAACGGTTCTTAATTGTTCGTCCAAAGTCGGTAGAAGGCAAGGAGGTGCCTCGCCGAAAAGAACGAGCCAGAGAGCCAACAGACGTATCGAAAAAGGGACACAAAACAAACCCATCATCACCAAGAACTGCTACTGTTTGTGTAGCCTACCGGTACACCATCATACCTGGCTGAAGATTTCGAATAGAATGGCCTCCGCCACATCCTTCGAGAGGTCACCCACGTACAGCGACGCCGAGTGGTAAGGGGCGATCTGTACGGGACGAGCGATTAAGCCGGGAGCAAGAAGAGAGGGCATGCATCTCACATGTAAGAATCAAGCTTGATCAACCAATCCTCGGCATACAGCCAGTAAGTAGTACGAGGGGAGTCACATGCCCACGCCCACACCCACGCATGAGACAGGTTCAACTTCTCCTCTCTCTAGGCAACGGCAGCTGAAACTCCAAGCAGAAAATACGTGGGCTCTGTACTCTGTACGGAACCACAGGACCATGAAACACACAATTTTCGTCACACAGCTTACAGCAGGCAGCAGCAAGCAGGCAGGCATGCGTGCCTCATCATCATTTAGACTGGATTGGATTGGATAATCCCAAGAATCTGGCAGGTGCAGCCAGCCGGTGCGACTCACAATTCTATCGCCAAACAAATATTGCCAAGCAACCAGCTCCTCTCTCGGCAGAATAACTCAGCAACGGAGAAGACTAGCAACCTCTACCGAGATGCCGCCTGGCCAGGCCTGGGAGGGCCACCACTCACCGCAGCGTTGCCCTGACCCTGCTGGCCTTGAGTGGGGGCCTGGGTCATCGCCGGAGGGACGTTGAGAGCCATGTCTTTTCCCGTGTCAAGGCTGACTGGGGACGTGTGTACCACCGTGGGCGAGAAGAGGAGGCTCGGGGAGGTGTGCGGGGGTGCGCTGGGCTGGGCTGCCGCGGAGACACGAGAGAGGCATGCAGAAGAGACGTCACACAAGATAGAGGACGGACGGCCGAACGCGAGGCGAGACGCTGAGTGTGAGGAGCAGGAGAGCGGGAGCCGGTGCTGGCCAAACGGGCCGTGTAACATTCAACTAACTACCACGAACTGGGTGGTTCTCTCACACACCAACCCCACATACTGTACTAACGGTCGCTTCGCTGGCCTCGCACTATTTTCGATCGCGTTGCGTGGTCTCGCCTCGCCTCGGCCCGAAATTGGCACTACCACCCAGGGGTACTCAGTGGGAAGGCCTCACTGTGCCGCCCGACGAGCCGACGAGCGATTCGTTCCGCCTCTGCTCGGCACGTCGCTCGATCGATGCGAGTTCCGGTTCCGCTAGCCCCAAGACTTTCAACATCTCACCTGGCGAAACCCGAAGGGAGGTTGTTTTTTGTGGTTTTAAGGAATTTTTTTGTTTTTTATCGATGGCAGCCCAGTTCAGGGTCAAGCCAGGTTTAATGGAGTGGTCAACTAACCAACTCCTGGAGGGGGGGGGAGCTCTCTCCTCGGAACGTTTGTTCTCCTCGAAGGTTTTGGGGGTTGGGAGTGGAAAAGCAAAAAGCAAAGCAAACAAGCAGCTTATCTCATGGCCATCGATTACACCGTTGTCGCTCTGTGATTGGTCAGGTTGATGCGAAGCGACGGTCTACTCGGCATATTATGACGGTTACAGAAAAAGTTTCTTTACGGCGGTAATCCGGTTTATCACGACGATAAACTACGAGACTACGAGACGACTACACAAAACAATAGACAGCCGAACAGCGTCTCACTATAAGTCACATATTCGGCGACACCCCTAACGCGGCGGTGCTATCATATGACACGGCGCGTATGATGTGTGCGAGCTATGCTGACGAGGAGGTGTTACATCGCAGCGCGTCAGAGCTGGGGGCACGAAAACGTGTTGAAGTGTTGAAACGATGGTGACGATGCGGGGATACGAAGTGCGAGAAAGTTGGAAAAGAGAGAGAGCGGGGGAAGACGAACAGCGCTGTTGTTGTAGTACAGAGTACACGAAGCAGGAAAAAAACTACAACAACAGTACACTAAACAGAGACCAGAGAAAGGCAGGCTGACATTTACAGCTGGATACTTATGCATTTTGCATGATACAATAGTTTGATAAATCCGGGAAACGTTACACGCTATACCGGCCCACTCGTAAGAAAGAGCCTACGAAACATTACGACGAGAGGAAATAAGAAATTCACCGGCTGTTATCATAAATACCTGATAAATACAGCAGTATAGGCCCGCCAGGATTGTGTCTCCCAACAATGCTTTTATTGTATCATAAGTGGTCGCTGTTGCCCTTCCCTCGATGACAGAACAACCAACAACCGCTGTTGTACGGTTGTTGTTGCTGTGCGACTGTATGTATTGGTTGTTGTATACCAGGTACTTGTAAAGCTTTTGGTGGTACATATATTAATAATAGTAGTGGGGAGCTCCCAATATTATAGTAGTGCCGGTATGTGCCAGCCCAACATACCAGCACTATTCAGGGCACCGGCACTATTGGGAACAGGGTTACTACTATTATGATGCTTGCCCGCCGACAATGTGCAGCATGATCTTCAACGTTGATCACTCAAATCATTCCCGAAAGAAGAAAACCACGGATACAAAATGGCAAGGAAGGGGGTGGTGAAAGAACGCCTGCTGCAAATCATCTCGGTGACCACACACAGGTTGCCCATTTCGAGGAGAGTGTCGCGCTTCAAACTCCAGCTTAGGGACCGCCAGGAAACGAGGAGGAAGGAGCAGGGGAGGGGGGGATGGATGACAGTCCGGCCCCGATGGCGTGGGGATGGAGCTTGGATGCGGCTTAAGAAGCAAGAATATACTATAAGGAGAACGTATTGGAAAAGAGGGAGGAAATACATCAAATAGAGTACTACTGCAGATAAAGCAAGTAAGTAGGCATATAAGGGAGCTAGACTTTGTGCATAGGTTTCCTTTTGTATACGTGGTTTTCTTCTTTCGGAAATAATTTGAGTGATCAACGTTGAAGATCATGCTGCACATTGTCGGAGGGCAAGCATAGTAATAATAATACAAAAGGAAACCTATGCTATCAGTTGATTTCTTTTATAGAGAAAGTTACTTTATAATGAGCGTCCAAGTAATTCCAAGCGATTTCACCGGCACTATAGAGAGCAGTGGCACTATTCAACCAGCACTATTGGGAGCCCCCCACTACAGAGTATACATACCCGTATGCCTCCTTTTTGAGGGCGGGCCTATGATGAGCGGCTGGCTGTAAAACGCCTTCAACTACGTCGTAGTTGACTTTACGTCAGCGCCTGATGATGGTGATGGTGATGGTATGTCGCTTCAATAATAGTAATAGAGCGTGGAGTAGTAGAGTGGTGCCGCTAATGGTACTACTTTACATGTGCATGTGCCGAATGATGACGGCATGTATGTAGCGTCCAAGCCAACGAAAAGCTCAAAGCGAAACGTACTGCTGGTGTAGCATACCGTACGGGTACGGATACGCAAGGCAAATAAAATAATAATACATACGACGATATCATAGCATGGCAACGGCCATCATCATATATATAGAGGATAGAGGGGAGGTGCATAGCGTATGCGCACGGTCTGGCCTGAAAGACTATAGGCTACCTGGTACGGGTTGTACCGTACACGGCGGTGGACATTCAAGCGTTCTGGTGCACGTATATCACGGCGGTGGACATTCAAGCGATTTGGTGCATGTATATTACATTGAAGGTGCTCTCGTTATCTTCAATGTAGTATGTGTATGTACCGGTATATATACCAGGCACATATGTGCTTGCCCACGGAACGCAATACGACGACAGCCGGTCAGGAAATAAATGCACAATGAAGATGCGGACATCTTCGGGTCGTGTTGATTCAGCGTTGTCGACGACCCCAAAAAAATCAAGACTGCGCGCCGTGCACAACAAACGCGCGGTCCTACTTCTTTGCTCTCGTTGCGGTCTGGAGGATTGTGAGCTACAGTGGAGCATAATCTCTAAGCCTGCACACGCGTTATTATGTTGAAAAACAGAAGCACTACTCAGGACGGGTGCCAGCCCGAACGAAGGTCACTGCGTCAAATTGCGCCAGCTCACCCCTACCACACCCCCCCCTCTTTACAGAGCGGATCTATCTACAGTTCCATA
>JBBMKB010102505.1:0-22025 GCA_037833945.1 Alaria marginata | reverse complement strand
ACAGTACCGGCCCTCTCATAAGAAACCGAGATATGGTTTCAGGCTGGGTTTCTTATTTGAGAATGTGTGTGCCCTACACTAACTTCAGCTTAACAGCTGTCGACTTTCTTATTTCCCCGTAATGTTTAGGCTGAGTTTCTTGTGGGGCTCTTTCTTATGAGAGGGCCGGTAGTGTAGTGGATAGTGCTATACATCCAACACGTAGCCACCGTCCTCAATGCGTTGCCGAGCTCCATAATGTTACTGTAGTTCAACTCCACTAGAACGGCGGCAGTACAAGCAACCTGGCTGTGAAACGCGGCTTCCTGGATTTGGACCCCTTGAGACAGTCCCAGAATGGCGCTGACCCGTGAATCTAACGTTTTTAAAGATGGCGCCGGTGATCGCCGCGGGGATGGGCGCCACAAAATTCTTCGAAGGCCAGCGCGGGGGGCCTAACGTTGCCGAGAATCTCGGAGGTGGTAAGCGTGGAAGGGGTTGGAGTGAACTTGACGGACACGTGCAGGGCTATAAACGCCGATGCCATGGCTGTGACGAAGATGGGAACAATCCCTGTCGGCAATTGTGTGTCCAACTACTCTCGTTCGTTATGGGAGAGACTTCACCACAGAACGAACGGACACGTTTGCGCAATGGTGCTCCGGCGGAAACGGGCGGGCATCTGAAACTTATGACACATAGGTGCCCGTTTTGTTTGTCTGTCACTTCCGCCGGGTTTTGGTAACAGTTGCGAGATGGGGGGTAGAGCAGTGGGATTCTTATCTGAATATTACTGTACACTTTACGACGACGAGATATACTGTGCTCAGCTAGCCGAAACGCAAACAGATGTAATGTACGACGCCTCCTCGCCGAACTGGATAATGCTTTGTATACGTCCAGGGCACGAATGAGGGGGGCAATGACGTGAACGAGGATTGATTTTGTAGATACATGGGTTTCTGACAACTGTACGTAATTACGTGAATTATAACTCTGGGGGGGTGCGACAGGAAGGAACCCGTACAAGTAGCCATATGAGAACGCAACATGAGTTTTGCTTCTGGTGACGTGTGAACGCCGAAAAGGAGCAGCAGTATTCTCTTATCATTTACACGAGTGGCTTGGGGGGGCGTGTCGTCTGTAGGAGGCACATGGCAAACATGCGTGACCGGGGAAGATAATGGAGGGGTCTTCACAAGTATTGGGGAGGATTTAAATGGATCCTGCTATCGATCTCACTTTCTCTCGAGGCCTGAGGTCAGGTTTTGGTAAAAGACCAAGCGCATCCCCCACTCACGATATCGCCAAACAACAAGATCCACAACTGTAATCGTCACCAGCGTACCAAGCTACCACGAATACATACACGCGATTTCTAGATTGCTGGTAGCTGAGATGCGCGTGGGAGAAAGGCACACCTGACAGGGACAATGTGCAACCCGTTCAAAGATGTATTACTTTGCAAGCCGCAACCAGAGCTCATCCGGGACAACTGCATTGCCACCCTTACCGCCCTTCTGAAGCGTGCTGGACGTGTTAAACACGCCAGGCGTCCTCGTCAGACATACATCTTCTTTGAGCTTGGACGAACCTTTTGTTCCGTCTCGCCGTCTCGCCGTCTGTTGTCCCCTCCTTCCCTCGCCCCAAGGTATGGCGGTATACTCGTTTCCTTACTGCTTCCGCGCTATTCAGCTCGTGGTTGCCTACAACACGCATTACCGGCTGAAATACGCCCGATACGTCAAGGGACGGAATATATTGAAGATGTCGGCGGTGTCAGGGGCTGCCATTGCCGTTGCTGCCGTGCTCGTCGTGCACAACATGCCGGACCGCTACGCCAGGTACGACGGTTTCAATGGTGTGTGATGATGTTTAAACTTGGGGAGCATTTCCCCAGTTGTCCGTGTGCGCTTGCCGGGAAATCGTACTAAACGTCATTCCGCAAAACCTGCACGCTTGGCGATGACGTGAACATCAAGCTATATTGTACCGCCCCCCAAACAAAACGTTCAACCCGCTGACCTACTGCGCTCTGATCGGTTTCCAATGGCAGGTATAATTATGGCTGTTACTTCTGGGAAGAGAGGCGGCTAATTGGAGCCACACTCATCTTAAACACCGGACCGACTATCTTCGCGATGTTTGAGCTCATGAAAGTTCATGACGCGTTTGGCATTCGGACGGAGATCTTCTGCGTGATGATCCCCATCATTTTCAGTGGAGGTGTGCCGTGTTTAAACACTCAACTGCAAAAGCGATAACCATGATGCACCACCGATGGCACGAACTCGCGTGCGGCATTGCGACACCGCTATTCGTGCTGGATAGTTGCGGCCGATGACAATCTGGTATATGCACACGACGACCACATTCATTGTTGTGCGTGTAAAAGTGTACAGCGAGAGCTACGAAATGTTCCTCCTGGTATGATTTTGGTGTCCAAACCTCGACACAGGCCAGCCGCAGTGTGTTCAGGTTGAAGCTGTGAGGTCGTACGTTTAGTGATTCAAGTACCCGCTGGTATGCGTAAGCCTCAGCTTGGTACATTACTACCGAGATTCAGCTACCATCCGCGATTATCACGCCAACCGTGAACACGTCCAATAAACTTACGTTTACTGATTTTGCTTCCACCGCTTGTTCGCCGTTTGCACTTGACTTGTTTTCACCTGAAGTGTTCCAGATAACAGTTCAGGAACTGCTGCACGCAAACGATATCGAGGGCTCGCGCACCGTTCAATTGTGGATGGAAATCAGTACATTGTTTTGTTTGTTCAATAGTCTCGTTTGGAGGTGAGTGACGTTTTATGTTTACTTATTCGTTTATTTAGCGCCAGGGAGTGTGTTTGGTGTTGCTTGCCTCGACGAAAAAAAGTGGCAAACGTTGACAGTAACAGCGGATTGTCCGATGGGTTGTTGCGGGGTGTTGTACAACGAGAACGATGCCTGGAATATTTCTGGGGGTTCTTGTGAGTTCCTGGAACCAGCAGGAACTCTGTATTTATGATGATAAGGTGAGAGATGAGCTTGGAGGCTGCGCGCACCGGCTCACCCCATATTTCCCCCTCGCACGTTTCCCCGTTTCCGGCAACGGCTAACATAGATATATATATACATATACACAACTTGTTTGGCACTATGTGTTGCAGTGAGCTCGCAGTCCGGGACCGGCTGTCGGGTCCATGATAGATCTCGCATAGCCGCGCCAACTGAGCAACTACAACCCCCCTCAGCATATAGGCATCCCAAACATTTGACTCGTCCGTACAGTACTATGAGTACAACTAACAAATATATACCTCTTCCCACATCGATGTGGGGTGTCTTTGTTTGGACTTTACGCGTGTCTTCCACGCGATTTGTAGCGCTCTGATCCCCGTGTCTAGGTACCATGGCTGGCACGGCACCGGAAAGATGCGCGTAGTGCCGTTGGAGGAGCAGACATCTCGATCCGTCGAAGGAAGGTACGGGGTGTACGATTTGGCTCAGGAGGGCGGGCAGGTCGCAGAGGCATTCGGAGAATTCTGCCGGCAAAGCTTGTGCATGGAGAACTGGGAATTCATCATTGACACCGTGCATTACAAGGTGAGGACGCCATCTGGCTTATCATCACAGCAAACTATGCGCAACAAAAATAGTATTAAAGAAGGTTCGGGTCAACGAGGTTTCATGTAGGGGAATAACCAAACACAGGAAGGTACACCTGACTCGTTTTTACTCACAAACACAGGTTGGTACAGCATCCAACAAAGCAAAAATACACTACCGGCCCTCTCATAGGAACGAGCCCCGCAGGAAATTCAGCCTCAAAATTGTGGGGAAATTCGAAAGTCGACAGCTGTTATACTGAAGTTAGCGTAGGACAAGACCCTTTCTCAAGTAAGAAACCCAGCTTAAACCAACATCTCGATTTCGTATCAGCGGGCCGGTACTGTACACCATACGAGCCACGTGATTGCCCGGAAAGACATCATATGACACCTGTTTTTGAGGTTCATTATGCCAGGCACACCTACCTATATTTGATAGTCTGCCTGAATTTCACTTGTTTTTGGTTTGTATGTTTAGCCACAGTCACGTGCCTACAACGTACATTTTGCTTCCCTGCGGCTCGCATGATTCTACCGTCATACCGAAAGTCCAGCCTCTTTTCCTATTTAATTTTCATTTTTCCTCACTTCGCAAATGTTTGTTTAGGGATAGGTAATAACGGAGCGTGAATACCCAGTTGTGAAATGTAACATGGCGATGACTGCGCACTAAACGGAATGGGACTCTGTAGGCAAGGCATGTTTTACCAATGGCAGGGCGCGTGGCGTGCGATTGTTTTTGTCTCAGGGTGTACCTGCTGTTGACTATTAGCGGAAACGATCCAGATATTTTTGGCTAATGTCTCTTTCAAGTACACAAAGGCACCCGAAGGACAGCCTGTATTTGAAGTAGGGAGAGCATGTATTTGAAACAAAGCGTACGCAATAGCTAGGTGGGGGGAAACGATGTTTCGCGTTTTCGAGGAGTACACTTGGTATCTACCATATACGCCTACACCACTGTGCCCACAACACCAATCTGCGACCCGTTCTTGTTTTCTCGCCTGATCCAGGAACTGGTCAACCCGCACGAGCAGTTCAAGTGTTTCATCCGCATTGTGGACCGGTACCTTCGGCCGACGTCTCCCCAGGAAGTAAACCTCGGTAGCGAGATGCAAGACCGACTGCTGCTCTTCCAAACAATGTGAGAAATGCGTTTTACCGGGAGAAACAGGTGCAATGTCGCAGCGAATGCGGTCTTCTGGGGAGCATCATGACGCCCGAGCGGCAATATAGCTGACGCCACGACATGAACCCCTCCGCCCTATGTCGAGTGAGACCGTTCCGTTTGCTGCGGCCGTCGCGCGCGCATCGGAATTTCGCAGAAATAACTTTACCTGTCTGGATGAGGTCACGAGGCGCGCCATTTTCGACACCCCAGTGAGTGAAGTCGTCCGGATGCTTGAGCAAAACATCTTGGCCAAGTTCAAGCTTGCTCGGGGGATGCAACATCGCGAGCGGAGGAGAACCGCAAAAATTGGTGGGTGTAAAGCCGAACGTAACCAATGCTCGTGACGCGCAGCCGCCTGCGTCCGAACGACGGGTACGCGGCCACCTAAACCATATTCGACGCATGCTACAATATGGGGTACGTGTCAGTAGCACTCTTTCGACATTTTATGTTCAGGCTGACGGACCTCCGCTGCCCAATATCATTGGAGTACTCTTTTTGTGTTTTCCTGCATGTTTCGTCAGGGCCTCGACCATGAGTAGCGTTCACCCGGTTGCAAGGTTATTGTTTATGCTCACGGTCAGCTTTGGGGTGGGGTATGGAGCTCCGCAAGTGAGGAGCCTTAGAAACATTCGGTGCCCCCCCTCCTACCGCACACGTCATTCCATGTATCATTTACCTGCACAGCCGTTTCTCGCATCGTCAACGGCCGCTGTGCTGGGCCTTTGAGGTGTGTAGTGAACAATGGGCAGGCCCGCATGCGGTCTCAATTAATCCTGCATACTGTACGAAATTGGTACGGTGTATTTAAAATTTGTCAAATTTCCCCGTCTTGGTTCTAAGGTCGGAGGGTTCTGGAATGCGACCCTTGGTTGACGGAATTGTCACACGGGGTGTCGTCCGCAACACCAGTAACACACGGCAGCACGAGCCTCTCTTCATCTGCCGAGCCCCGTTACCCCCCTCCCCACTCCCACCCCCTCCCTTGTCGGTCCCCCGGCTGACATTAGTCCGCTTGTTCCCTACTTTTTCACTCCGAAACGGGTCACCACGGTACCCCTTCTGCTTTCCGCTGCGCTGTTGGTATATGCGGCATGACGGAACAGAGATTTCAGCTGCGCACGCTGTGGCGGAAGGGGACAGGACCATGCTGGCGATGATGACAAGCGTTTCCCTGGGAAATATGGGGTCGCCGATTAGGAATGCTAGAACTGACAAGCCCAGGACATCGATATCTACACGGCGCACGCTTATTTCACAGGAATTAAGTCTCAATATGTCTATAAGGGAGATAAGCTTGTAAGCCAGGTTCCCAGAAACGTCTCTTCTGTTGCTCTCAAAGTGTGGCGGGTTTGAGTGCGGTATACATCTGGACTACGAAGTGCGTTCAGCTTAACCTATCTTCCCTTTCGACGAGGGCTGTCACAATTGATGCACGCTCCGATGTCTTCAGGGTGGCTGTTTCAGCCAACGGATTTTTCGTCCGATCTGATGCAACTGTGTCGGCGTGGGCATCTAATAATACTTTTGTATCAGGACACCGAAGCGGGGGCGATCGGGGAGAACAGGGGGTACCAATGGTGGGTTGACTCTATGGTGGCGGGAGCTGCATCTCGTCGGCGGGAAATTAGTGTGCTTATATGCTGCCTTTCCTTGTGGCGTTCTTCTTCGTTCTGTAATTTGATAAGGAGCAAACCTTCATACACCTGGCTTGTGATGTCGTGTCACGGAGTCTCTGCATCCTTACGCTGTGCTACTTCACAGCCTTGTCCAAGTCTGAAGGGATAAGCAACACGCTATAGCGTGCTTTGTGGGTCCTTCTTCAAATTTGGGCCGCAGCGTGAGAACCTCCCAGGGGGGGGGGGGGGGGTGGACGCGTCGGTGTAATGCTTGATAGCGAGAACTGTGCGAGGTCTGTGAAAGAGTGCTACAGACATCGCGCTTGAGGAGGCTATATAAGAGTTGTCGTGAGGTCGCTGGAGATTTAGTGTTTCGGGAAGTTGTCTTTGATGATGCACGGTGCTGGAGGTGATTCGCACGTGAGACTGTTGAATGTGGCGCATGTACCAGGACTGCGCTTCAAGTTGTATTCACTGCCTACCGTGATGCCTAAGTGCCGTTTGACTACAAATCCAGGGGGGGTCCACACGCCAGGGGTGTGTGTGAATTTCATGCATAGAGAGTCTGGTTCATACATGGATGTCACTATAGTTGTTGACACTACCTTGGCTAGCGCGGTGTTAGGCCCGGGGAAAAACAAGTACATATACATATGAACGACCTACACGTTGCCTCCGCTTATGTCTATGCTGAAACGCAACGTGAGACGGCCCGTCAACAAGCGGAGCACGTGTTTCGAGAGTTGTTTTCGAGCGTTGAATGCTCGAACGCTATTGAGAGGAAGATCACTGTTCCGTGGACGACCGGCGGTCGCTCGACCAGTCCCCTGGAACGATTATTTGTGGACCTGTAGGGGATGCGGCCCCCGTCGTCTCGTGGCTTGCACACCCTTATGAGTAGTGTTGATGCCTTCTCGAGGTTCGGGTGGACGTACTTCCCCACGCAAAGACCCGACGTGTCTGCCGGCTTCGCTAGCTTTCTGGCTGGTATCGGCGCACACAGCGCCCCGTCCATCGAGAAGTGTCTTCGCTCGAACAACGAAATCGAATTCACCAAGGCAGAGTTCGTGACGCGGCTGGATTGTCACTAAATTCGTCGCGAGTTTACGACCGTCAATTCTCCGAAGCACGACGGTGTGGGCAAACGCCGAATATCTATACTTTTGGACGTGGTGCTAGCATCCTGACCGAAGGCACCTCATCTGTTTGGTGGCGTACCTCTGCCGCTGATAGGGCCCTTTTAGGTTGGATTGTTTATTCGCCAGCGGCTTTGCCCACATGTCAGCGAGGGTGACGGACAAGCCCGACATCGTATCTTCCTTGAAAATACGAAAAGAGGGCTGGTGTAAACGCTAGACAAAAGCCGTCTCAAATCCTCCTTCTGAAGTGACCGTTTAGCACATGCTTCCGACGTCTTCACAGTGGCGCGTGTTTAGCAGCTCTCTCCCCCCAAAATCTACTTGGGATTGGCGTTACATTGAACGTCTGGGTGTCTCAGGTGAGCGTTGCGATGTTAGTGCACTCCATCCTTCCGCCTTCGCACGCTCGAGCGTATGGCTGTTTCGGTTTTAGATCGTCAAGACTTGTGGCAGCCACGACCGGAAATCTTCTTTGGGGGCTTGTTTGAACGGCCTGCATTGTGTCGCAGGCCAATATTATTGTCCTTCTTGTCTTGCACCGTATGTAGATCGGCGCTCGTAACCTGTTGGAGTTTAGCTGAGTGAGGTTGACGGTGATGGCAGTCGGGATATGTTGCCCTTGGCGTACTAGTGTCGAGCTCGTGACGGTGTACCTCTCGTGATGTGAGGGGTACCCTCGACTGTAGAGTATCGCTGACGAATGTATACCAAGATAAGCAACGCAACTACTTTTGCAGTCTAATGCAGAAGCACAGGCCCTGCGAACGAGTGCATTGGAGGTACAAAGCACTGCGAAAACTGTCGATGTAGCGAGTGCAAGCTAACTAGCGGCCATGATAGAAGTATGCCACACACTTGTGTGTGGGATAGCGGTGGCGCACCGGTGGAAGGCTGGTTTTTGGACAATTCCGATGTGGCGATACTACTGAGACAACGGTTCGTGGTATAGATGTGGGTAGCTTTGAGCGAGTCGGCCTCTTGTCAGCCTCTTGTTTTGTGTGATCCGCAAGCAACGCGGAAATCGGAAATCATGTTCCTGTTCGCGAGACGTAAAAGTACACGGCACCCATTTTTTTACGGACTCTGGAAAAATAGTTACATTTCCAAACAATTCCGAAAAACCTTAAATTACGTCTCGAAACGCGGCGTAATTGCGTTTCGTAAAAGTTTCGTCGAGACGTAATAGTTCTCGTAAAAGTAGCGCATAGGGGACACCCTATAATTGCGACGAAACCTACCTACAGTACATAGTTACGGTCGTTGATCCCTCCGTAGGCACCACTCCCTCTCGATTCCTGTCATTTACACAACGAACGATCACTCCGTGCTACGCTGTGTCGTCTGACGTTTGTTGTACACCGCTCGTTCCTTGCACACCATTGTCTATTGTTCGGATCGAGCTTAAATATACACCCGTCACAAACCTTCGAAGTTTACCACCTACGACAACAGGTATTCATCCGTATGACGATACGATATGAGAGGGGTGTACCCGCAGCTCTACTGCTTGCTGTAGTTCCACTACTCTAGAACTACTATGTAGAGCTACAGTAGAGCTCTGTCGTTACGCGACCGAGACTCGTAAGGCTACTTCTAAACGAACCAGGACCCCAGGAACCGGTACAATATACTCACAGCTGATTTGAAACACTTTTCATAAAATATACCGGAAGTATATATATCCCTGACACCTCGCACAAACGTTTCTTGCGAGTCTACCAGATAAATATGAAGATGTCCCGCATTTTGTCCACTTTACCTCGGCGGTTTGCGCTAAATTTCGTTCATAGGGAGATATGTGGCGAATGCTCCCTGACACTTGAACCTGCCTCCTGTTTTCTAGCGTACACCGATCTACTGGTGCGCGTATATACTTTGCCATGTTTCCATTCCTTTGAGCTGTACCGGTACATCATTACTACGAGGTATCTACTAGCGGTAAGGTCATGGCTCTGCTCGTGGCTCTAGGTCTGCGTCGCCCATAGTAATAGGCAAGCAAACAGGCGGGACACAGGACATCTACGACGCGAAGCACTGGTTGGTCCATGAGCCTGGCTAGCAAGCTCCCGAATGTCCGAAAAGGAGGGGCGCTGGTGTGGGGGGAAGTACGACCCAAACTCCACTGGTAGGGCCAGCGGCCGGCCGAGAATGATCGGGTGCTCGGCCCGTGATTTGGTACCTGATAATATCAACGTATGGTACGTCCCTCCTGATGGTTTCGCTGACAGGGCCACCGGCCGACCGAGAATGCTGTAGGGCGTGTTGGCTGGGGTGGCTTGGCACGTGCGTACGTGCCTGGTATGCATGATATATATATAAATACATACCTGGTACTATCAACAATCCGCTGCTGCCTGGTACAAAGTATGTACGTGTGGTACTTAAAGCACGTATATTTACACGCATACTTTCAATTTCTGATAACATACACACACACACGCGTGTCCTACTGTGCCGTATATATGTACAAGTGTTATGCGGCTCACGCCGCCCCGCTCAATAAGCGATTCCTAGATTCATGTCACACGAACGAACGTGATCGAAGCATGATACTGCAAAATACCCTCACGCCGTTCTTGACGCAGTCTAACTGTACAGGGGTTCAATAGGAAAATGGACAAAAAGTATGTTGTTGAACGCTGGTGTTCCATGTTCCCGTATTTGGATTATCTGTACACTCCAGAGGGAGACGTGACGCATTAGCGATCGCAAGACCACATAAGCAATACGACTGCGTAATCGGAAACAGCGGGCGTCCTCACCGGTAGTAAGAAAAGGGATTTATCGAATCGAAGCCTGCCAGGGGTTCATGCTTCTGAAAAAAATGGCATGTAGACACCGCCTAGCTTGTGTGCGCACAATTTGACGCGAGGCGAGTAGGGAATTAAACGCTGAACTGTTCGCGCCATAAAAAAACTGCGTGCACCGTTGTGCAGTGGGGCGGGGGCAGGAGCGCAAGTCGGGTGACCCCGGATTTGAGTTTCGAAAAAGGGATTGGGGACAGCGTGCAACTGTTATGGATGGGACAGGAAAACAGAATAATAATGGCATAATATAATACGTACGCAGTATGTTTCATTTGTAGATCGCACACGCAGCCAGAAGGGTAGCCTGATGATGACAGCAGGTACGTAGCAGCATTTGTGCTGGGTACTCGCATGAGCGCCCCTCGGTAAGTCCTCGTACCATCAGGACAGATAGAATATGCCAAGTAGCTTGATACGTAGCCGCGTGTATGTGTGTGCTGTGTACTCGCAGCGTCGGGCACTCGCAGTCCTAGCTCAGCCAGCAGCCCTTGAGACACGCCTATGCACGTGGCGACTAGACAGTCAGGTTAACAAACCGTTAGCAACCCCAACAAACCACAGTTGTTCGGGATCTCGGATGGTTGTGTTGTTTTGGTATCATAGAGCGTCCAGCTGTGGGGTCTTATGATTTCTGTTTTCTCTTGGATTTTTCGAGAAAATGACTTCTCGCATCCCCCTCGAAAACTTTTGAAACGCCTCTGCATTCCCTCCACAACCTTCCGTTATTTGGCACGTTAATTGATACACCGGCCTCGAGCCACACCGTCATCGTCGGGTTTTAACCGCAATTACCCCGAAGTTCAAACGATTTCACCGGATAGTGACTCCAAGCGTTTGCTTTTTCACGTGGGGGTCGTACTCGCCAATCTTATCATGAGTCGAGGGGGTTCACTGACCCCTGTGTCCAGAAACCAGCTGATACGCATGTTGCACGCCAACACGTGCAACCGATGGTGCCGATGCGTACGAAGCAAACCGGTGCACCTGCAATTTGTCTCCGATATATGTAGCGCTTTGGTGTCGTCGGTGGAACGTGTGGCGGCGACCCATGTCCGCCGTGTCATATCCCACACTATGAAGGCACAGGGCCTGCGGCGCTGAAATAATTTCGTGGTTGTTCAGTTTTCGATGCTACACAAACTTGCGATTTCGATTGAACAGTCGGCCATGCTGGGGGTTGGATTGAGTTCCCCGGTGTCCGCACCGCAACCAGGAAATAAGTCACGTGACGAGGCGACCCCGTCTTAAAACTGCACAAGAAAGTAGAGGCCATACATGTGTGGAGATTAGTTATAGCCAGTGACTGTGAAGTGTGAGTATGCCTCCGGACACTCAAGGAGGAACGCAGGCATCACTTTCCCATTTCGAAAATGAAGCCCCGGTTGGTTTGTGACTGCGCCAAGAGCACCCTGCCGGAGTATTCAGGCCCCGACCAAATCCATCCGATGACGGCGGTTGCATTAGGCCCGAGGAAATCGTTTAAATTATAGGGCCCCGCCTGAAAGCATTGGAGGGCGCATCAGGTATTTCACACCGTTCCGGGGTGACAGTCATGTCGTGTTGATCGCACATCCAAGCGCGGGGTAGTGTTTTTAACAGTCTCGTACATCGAGGGTAGCACCGGAACGGTTCCGGGCACCTGGCCTAGACCTGAAATCGCTTTTGATGACAACTTAATTTGGTTTTCTTTGTAAGTAGGGATGTGCCGTTATCCTTTCGGGCTGAAGTGCCTTTCAGTACCACCACGCCTCATCGAAGATCCTATCTTTCCAAGGGAAGCACTTGCGATTAATGCCAGCATATCCTTGTCTCCGTCTGCCACCAGACACGCCGACTGGATCTCTGTCCCATCGTTACACATGGCAGCAGCATGACAAAACGCAGCGGGGGTTACAGTTAGCCGTTCGGGGGTGACAAAGTCAGCAAGAAAAGCAATTACACCAACGGTGGGAGGGGAGGAAAGGGGGGAGGGCGGGGGTAGAAACTCGCTTGCGAGAACCGGGATCGGCAGCGGATGACATATTCGTGCTGCTGCATGCAACAGGGCTTGCGTTTGATACCTCGTGGAAAACAAACAAAAATTGGCGTCGACCGATGCTCGTACTTCAGACTGTTCGACTAAGCCAACGAGAGAGAACATGAGGAAAGTCGAATACGCGCCGCTGAGGTGGTAAACCATGCGCGGGAAAAGGCGAGGAAAGCCCCCTGCATGGGTAGAATGCGATTCACCTAGAGTCTTCTTTACAACTCAGAGGTTCAGTACTTCGGTTATTAAAGATGCGCGCAACGATTATGGGTCTGGTCTGCTGCAAACCAGTTCGTGGAATACACGCGCGAGCCGTCGTCCGTCGCCCCTGCGTAGGCGGCTGCGCTTCATGCAGCATTGGAAACGTGCATATATTTTCTTACCGAGTTCCACGAGTTTCCTCTCCTCGCGTTGCTGCATTCCTGGAGTCAGCTTGAACTTATCCAAGATGTTCTGCTCAAGCATCAGCACGATTTCGCCCACTGGGGCGTCGAGAATGGTGCTTCTCTTTTCCTCATCCAGACTTGTAAAAGTGCTTCTGCGAAGTTCCGGCGTATGCGACGGTCGCAGCGAACAGATGTAGTTTCGTGAAGAGGGATTTGATCGCCCCAACAACAATAACCATTGGTACCATTTGGGTTCCATGATGCTCTCCAAGCGTACGACATTGCACGCGGTTCTGTAGTATTATTTCGCGTTTCCTCCTATATATCATTCGATGTAACATTTCGATTGGATGGGGCCGCCTGCCCCGAAGCAGGGTGGCCCCGCCGCCAGACATGAAAGTTCGCGCTGAGTGCGCGTTCAGCGCAGTGACAAGGCCTCCGACTGAAACGACGGAGCAGAAAACGACGAGAAAGCCTGTAGGACAGGCGGTAAGGTCTGTGTTTTTTGCTGTGCTATCCCTGTGCTTGCGGGGGTTTGCTACGTAGGCTTGCGAAGACTGGGCGAGTGTCTCCCTCTATCTCGCAGTCGTTTATACCAGATGTTGGAACCAATCAGGCCCCCCTCCTAGAACCATCTGGTTACGCCACGGATTTCATTCCGGTGTCATCCTTCTCACATTGTCTTGAATGGTAGCAATCGGTCTTGCATCTTGCTGCTGAGATTGACCTCCTGCGGAGACGTAGACCGAAGATACGTGTCCATGATGCGGATGAAACACGTAGACTGCTCGTTCGGGTTGGCCAATTTCTGGATCGATCGAAGATACCAGAACGGATCCGGGGTTGCATTTGTGGCAACAGAGTCGTTTGCGTACAAGCAGATCTCAAGCACCCCCCTCGACAATACAGAATCCCATTTACATCCCAAATACCTCGGTGTCTGTCAGCTAGAAGGGTGATTTGGAGTTTGGACAAACGTTTAGCGCAATTAATACCTGGTAGTCTACAAAATAAGGACGCTGATATTGATCGAAAATACTTCTAACGTTGGAAATGAGAGTCTCCTTCCAGTCAGTATTGAAGATTTATTTTGTTGAGGTTTTGGGGTACATTGACTTCAAGGGAAGTATGATATGATATGATGAAATACTGATTTTTCTGCATATCATTGACCATACTCATTTGTACAATGTGACACAATTACTAACCCCCCCTCCCTACCGGTGGTACGATTATATATATAAAGAAAAATGAAAAATACACTTCAGCTGTGAGATCGGTAAAAAGGGGATTTCGTCGAAACTCAGCTTGGCAAGCTGCGTGTGATACTTCGATCGCGCGTGTTACGGAGTGTTTAAAGACAGACAGACAGACAGCTGTGGTATTCAGGACGCATAAACGAAGTAGAGCATTTTGTACCTATTCTCGTAGACACGTTATACTCCCTGTGTATTCCCTGTGTATGTGGCAAACCAGCAGAGGTCCAGCCCAGGCCTGATGCTCGGGCTAGCGCTGTCGAGTCATGATGCAACATGCGGTCGGTGTCGATTGCTATGCTCCTTGTAATATTTCTTCTGCTATTGATTCTATGAAAAACGCAAATTCACACACCTGTATTGATTGATCGAATGAAGACCGACGGGTGAGATCTGACGTTCTGCATCAGGCGTCGGGCAGTGCACTTGATCCTACAGCTCTCCGAACGTCCACTTCACACACTACCTACCAGGGAGTACAATCACAAAGGCGTTGATCCAAAACGCCTGACCTGAAAAGAAAACCTCTACAGGTGGAGCTCTCCTGCTGAAACAATGATCGTGTGCATGCATCAGCCTTGCGCACAGGCTGTTTCCCAAAATCGTTACTCCTCATATGAGGGGCTTCAAGTCCACGAATAGACCGCGGGATTTTGAACTCACCTGTGAGAAAGCAAAAGGTGGGAATTTCGAAAACGAAAATGATTTTGTGATAAAACACGGAACGACTTAAAAAAAAAATCAAGATCCAAAACAGCTTATTCCATGACTTACGTCTACGGCTATGGAGTGCAGGCAAAATGGCTAGGAATGTGACAAAATAGAACCATTCAATTCCCGGACGGGTGGATTCCACCGGAGAGAGTCGACGTGTGATAGCGGGCACCACAAGCGTGAGCCGCTACTGGCCATCAGTTTTCTCGGGACACACAGGCGACCGCGTGGGACCAGCATCTGAGCGCTTGATATATAAAGAAAAATGAAAAATACACTTCAGCTGTGAGATCGATAAAAAGGAAATTTCGTCGAAACTCAGCTCTGCAATCTGCGTGTGATACTTCGATCGCGCGTGTTACGGAGGGTTTAAAGACAGACAGATATCGCGTTCCACAGCTGTCAAATTTTGTCCCCCTCAAAACGGGTTTTATAGTTTCCGCGCACAGATTGGTTAGCATCACTCTGTTGACCCCGGTACTAGTAGCTAGCACTACGGGGAGCCGCCGACCTATATATTTCATGAGGACATACACACCCTGGAATACGCGCGATCGGAGTATCACACACAGCTTGCAAAGATGAGTTTCGACCCAAATTTTAGATCTCACAGCTGCAGCAGTGTATGTCGATTTTGTTTTTGTAATATATACGGCATGGCGTTTATTAGGAGTGTTGGCTTTCAGCTTTTGCGATTTGAACGGATTTGGTGTACACAGCCGACACATGCTACTTTAATCAGTCTAATAATAACACATTTTTGTTTTTTTCTGAGGCTCCTCACATGAGCTCTATACTAATAGTAAGTCATAAACTGTTTTTTGAAAAAAATAAAAACTGAAAGTGTAATCTGATGAATGAACCCATGGCCTTTATACTGCTGTAGTTAGGAAAATATATATATATTGCAAAACAAGGATGACGTTCCGACGATTTTGGGTTAAGGCGCCCCCGGCATTCAGAAAATACTTCGGCGAAAAGTGTGATACTATTTGTAGTATAGATACCTCTGTTATCGTAGCACGCATCAGCCGGGAGGCAGTTGCTGGGTTCGTGTAGCGGGTGTTGGAACTACTGCTGTGCGGGTGTTACTCCTGTCGACCCCATTTCACCAAGCTAATGACCGTGTGATTACCGCGGGCATAGGTCGCCGCCTTTTCACGACGGCTGAGTGTTGATAACCTGGGAGATGTCGGAGAATTTAGGACTTGATACATTTTTTTCGTCCCCATTTCCCTTCAGCTGGTGTCCATTTGACTACCACTGGCAGACGCCCCTACTGTTGTTACGGCAGCTCAGTGTTGATTACCGGGGTGTTCGAGTTAAGACCACCCCACTTTCTTGTATTTGGGATTTCGGACTTCGGGTTTTAGATCTTGGATTACGGATTGAGGATTTAGATTAAGAAGTTTGGATGTTTTGTGTTTTGGACTTCGGAATATGGATTTGGCATTTCGAACTTTGGATTTGGGATTTTAATATTTTTGAAATTTGGTTCTGGATTCTGTCCCTGGGTTTGTATTCTTGGTTTTTGGAGTTGGAATTATTTTGAGGGACTATGGCGCTGTAATCTTTCTTTCGGTCGCAGTAGTGCAGCGAGGATACTGCTTGCCTGTACTTTTCGTTGTCTCTTTTCGTCTTGGAGGCAATGCTAATACGGTGTCGCGTATCAGTTTCAGAGCAGGGAGGATGTTGGTTTTGCCTGTATTTCGATACGTATACGACGACAGTTACGCTATTAGAGAGTTCAGGTGGCAGGTTGTCTTTATCGTAGTGGGAAATACATAGCGGGCAAGTCCGCTTGTCGGGAATTGGTGTCCTATTTTCGGGCCGGTCTCTCCTGCGAGTAGCCTGCGCTTGGTACTCGAGAAGGCGTTTCACATATACCAGCACCGGTATATTATACATTTGGGTATCTACCGGTAACTCCGCGCCCCAGCACTCCACACGAAGAAGACCTGTCAACTCTTCTGGGACTAAGTAACAGTCATCACAATATACTTGGCACGCTGCCCTCGAGTCTATGTAGCATCAGGCCGCGAATGATGTTGGACCATCCTTCGGATGTTTTTATGTCATATATTTGAACACAATTGGCTCGTACTTAAATGACGGGTGAACGTGTTGCATAGTTGGTCTGGCGGCAGTCAAGGTTGTATACCTTGTATGCCACGCAATCCATGATGAATTCCCAGCTCTCCATGCACAAGCTTTTCCTGCAGAACTCTCCGAACATCTCCGCAACCTCCCCGCCCTCCTGAGCGTAGTCGTAGACCCCTTCGTTGTTGTCGACCGACAGGAATGTCTGCCCTTCCATCGGTAGAACATACATCTTCCCGGCGCCGTGCCAACCTTGATACCTGGACACGGGGATCAGGGCGCTACACGACTCGCGGGGGGTACGCAGTTGGGTAAAACCGAGGAGAAGACGAGGGAGGGTTTAGTCTGTAGTACTGGTAGCACGATACAGACACGACGTATACCTGGGAAATTTGTGCTTTTATAAGGATTGTGGTGCTGCCTGTTCCTCCTCCCTCATACCTGGTAGGTCGTAGTGTGGACAATGGTATAGTGATGTACTCCGAAATACGGCCAGCTCATGTGAAGTGTGGGGGGGGACTACCCGCGAACTGTGCGTGTGCTGACAGGAAGCTTTGAGAGCCCCCCCCCGCACATGACGGTTGCCGTCAAGTGTAACAAGGCTCTGGCGCCAAACGAAACAGTGTGTTTTTTCCGACTCTCCCTACTTTACACGCATGCGTAGCTAACAGAAGGCCAGAGTGGGTTTTTTGTTTTTAACTCTCCTCTACTACACACAGGTGGCCGTTCGCCTTGGTTGCGGCACGTTGTCGCTAAAACCCAACCTCATTGCTTTGGGCCGACGTTCCCTAGGTACCGCAACGTACGAGGCATGTTGTAGTTTATGGACAACCGCAAATCTTCGTAGGTCAATTAGGTTGTCCAAACAGCCACCGCAACCAACGCAAATGGCCACCTGGGTATGCCTTGGTCCCTATGCCTACTGTATACTGGTATTCGGTATCGCACGCCACTAACAGTTGGCGCTATCAAGGTCTGTTATGTTCGCGATTCGTGCGGTACGAACAGAGCCGCAACTCCACCGCCAAACGAAAATATTTTATCACTCACCTCCAGAAGAGAACGTTGAGCACGCCAAGAAATGAAACCAACTCCGACCAGAATTGAACGGTACGCGAACCTTTCAGGACGTTTGCGTGCAGCAGCTCCTGAATAATCATTTCGGTCACTTGAAGCAACCGAGTCAAGCGTATATGAAACGCATTACGAACGGAAAGAAATCGAAATGGGTCTACACGAGATTCGCAGGCGTGTACACCAGTGACATGGCGGCCGCAGAGGGAGCTCGGCTGCCGATACCACGCGCAATCGTTCACAAGAAGCACAACCAATCAAGATATCAGAGCTTGAACCTGAAAATATTTAATTTACATTTGAGACTAAACTTTATCGATTTGCGGGCGACACAATATGTGCCAGGCAGCACCGTCCAAGGTACTTGTCTCAAGCGTTAGGGGCAGAGCCGTGAGCTTGTCTAGTAGGGATCGCTTGGCCACCATCCTGTGTGAACAATCGGATCGGTCGGGTCTACGCTGGTGCATATTGCGCGATGAATATCGTCTCCCGGGATTCAACTGTTCCTTGGGTATGCCCTTCCCTGCCCATATCGTTGGGCGGCTCTACATCAATATCATACTATGCATACACTTTTATGTCAAGGAATTTCCAAGTATCTGCACCTCTCACCCGCTAGACTCCATAAGTCCTGAGCAATGCTCTAGGGTCATACATAAATGATATTGTGATACCGCAGATTGAACCCAAAGCGTTGACGAGGTGCATACGAATGCAGAGTGCTAAGGAACGAAGTTGCCTGTACATATACCCACATGATTAACAGTGTACGTTGACGTAGAGAGGCGCAACGACACGCTCCACATGCTGGACGAAATCTAAACTCAGTGCATTATATTCAGCATGAAAACTTCGACGTGCCAATATCCCGCTATTGGACATCCAATTTCCTATAGAACTCCCTAATATATTTGACCCGACTGTTTACAGTCCATGGACTGCAACACTTAGGTGAAGTCTATGCGCTATCACGGTTAGGGCTAACCCTAGCCCTAACCCTAACCCTAACCCTAACCCTAACCTTGACCGCCATTTATATTTCAGATCCACTATGTGAGAGCAGCGTGCCAGAACGGGATATGGTCCGGGTGGGATCAGGGTAGAGGTGTTGACCATCCAAAATGCAGGTGTAGTCTAGTGGGTATGCTGTTTCACCCATAGCACACTTAAACGGTAGTAATAGCGCGTGGAATGCACTTAAGTTTTGTAATCCATAGGTTGTAAGTAGGCGCAGTCCAATCTACTTCGCGTCCACATCATGCTGCAAGCACCAATCAACACACCACCAACAGCGTATTACAGATTACGAGTTTCAATTCGACAATTTTGACGCGACGTACCTACGACGAGCAGAAGGGGTATGATCACACGGACGATCTCGGACCCAATGCCAAACGCATCGCGCACTTTCATGAGCTGGAGCATGGCGAAGATCGTCGGTCCAACGCCCAGAATGAGTATGCCCTCAATCACCCGCCTCTCGTTGAAGAAAAAGCAGCCATACTTCCCTCTGCCCACCGTAACCCGGCAAAGCACAGGTCAGTCAGCGGGTTGGGCTTTGGAGTCATGTTTTGCCACTGTAGAGGAGACACCTAGACGTGTGTTCAGTTTCTAGCCCGGCAAGCTCTGGAGTTACACCTTGCCCTAACAATGACGTCGAGAAACGATGTATGCGCAGCCCGGTAAACAACCCCACGGACTAGACTAGGCATGGAACGAACATAAATTCGAAACATAAGAGCAGAACTGCAGAGCTTATGGGAAGTTCTTCAAAACGAGGAGCTCCGTCAGCCATAATTGGTAAGGCCCTCTTACAGCGGCGGAAGCCGTATATTTGGCGGGCCGCGGCATATACCTTGCAATGTTTACGCTATGACCAGGCGTGAGGTTATGCAGAGGCATGGCCGGAGGCGATTCCATGGCATACACGCGTGGACAAAGACGGGAACCGCTTCCGCAGTTAACCATGTTAAAACTGCGCAAAACATGGCCTACGCTCATCCCTGGCAGTTTGCCTAGAACAACGTCGGTGCAGCTCTAAGGGGGGTAATAATAATTGCCCACGATTCGAACAGCTGTACCTTGAGTAGCGTTCCGGCATGTACCAGAAGATGAGGAGGGCAGCAACGAAAACGGCAGTCCCAATCACCACCGCCATCTTCAAGATATTCCCCCGCTTGACGTACCGGGCGTACTTTAGCCGGTAATGCGTGTTGTAGGCAACCACGAGCTGAATAGCGCGAAGTAAATACGGCGACATGAATACCGCGATACCTTAGGGCGGGGGAAGGAGGAGCGGTGGATGGCGAGACGAAGAAATAAGTTCACACGCAAGCACATTGTTGTGTGTTCATAGCTGACGATGACACACCGTATGCGACTGAAACACGATGCTTCATGATGGCGGTAAAGTAGTTACCCTGCATGCCCCGCGGTCGCGTCTGCAAGGAAGGGTCTAACGCCTTTGAGATCGGAAGACACACTTCACATTTTCCTTTCTGCCTCAAGCGTTTGAGCTACTAACACTGTACTGGTGTGTATGTATGTATGTGAACACGGACAACGACCGCATTATTTCGCAATAGGGACGTTTTGGTATGAGTGTAACTACAGTTATGGACCACTCGACAAATGGACGGGAGGGGGGGGTATTTCCGATTCGATCCAGTCACACTGTTCGGAAGACCCTTGATCAAGCTAGTTTAGGCAACACCAAACCCTTCCAGGTCAAGGAGGTGGTAGGTTGGCCTTATTTCAATGAAGAGGAAAGATACAGAACCCTCGGCAGCGTTGAAACTGCCGTGTGCGCGGGGGCGCGCTCTGAATGTACCTTGCATGTAAGTGGAAGACGTTTCGCGAGGGTTGCCTGAAGGGGCCGGTGGAGAATGTTACGCATGCTGACTCTCTTCCACCTCGTATATGTATCCCACTAATTAGTCGTACACAAGGTTGCGACCCTACTCATGGTCATTTCCACACCTAGGTGCCTCCTCTAGTAGACTACATGCATACAGCTGCTCGCGCCGTACAGCAATTCCACTGCGACGGGATTACTCATCGACGTGATCGACGGCGTCATGAAGGGACTCGACTGAGAGATTACCTGTTTCGACGACGGGATTGTTGAAACGCCCTGATAGTACTACAGCGTACATGCCGTGGATGTCCATTATATTGTTTTTCCGTGGCAGCCCCATGGCAGTGCTGTATACCACTCTGAGCGGGAATATAAGAACTATTTTATTATACTATCAATAATATAATGTCCCTTATATTTAAGCCCACAGCGGTATGAACGTTGACGAAACGTTCATGGCATGGTCATGAACGTTCGTGGCACGATCTTGGTACTCGTGCTGCCATGCGACTGCCATAGGAGTAGAAACTGCCATCGCACTACAATACCATGGCACTGACTGCCATGGGACTACCATTGGGACTAACGTAACACCAGCATAGCAGTGACATGGCCGTACCATGGCCTCATGGCAGGGCATGGCTGTGCCATAAATTGCTATACACGTAAACCTGGCACAAACACGGGGATTGTCATGGGGCTGTCATGAGCGTGCCATGGAGTTGTCACGAGACTGCCATTAAACCTCGTGGCACTTGACGGCACTTTCGCGACGCCTTTTGCTATATCATGGAGTCTCATGGAACCTCATGGCCCCTCATGGCCTTTTCGTAGCACCTCATGGCACCTCACGGCAATACCATGGAATTGCCGTGGTGGCCCCATGGCAGTCCCATAGCAACCTCATGGGAAACCTACGGCAACCCCCATATGGTATTTTTCATCAGATTCTGAATGAAAGCTGGCCCTGCCGTAACAGTCGGTTTCATGGACGTTCGTGAAATCAAATATATTTCATGAGAGTGACATGGAGATGCTATGGACAACCTTGAACGCGTAGAAAGGCGCACGAGGTGGCATGAAAGTCCATGAAGTGCTATGGAGTGCCATGGTAGCTTCCAGGGAGTTCACCTAAAAGTAAAAACAAGGCACATCTCGTCCGTACATACTCAAAATCGTCATGGACGACAGAGTTCATAATGAGGATTTTTGTTTGGATGCTCCGCGAGGAGCATCCAAAGGATCCTCTTCCTAATTGGATCCCGTACAGTACGTACACAGGAGGAGTTGGTGAAACAGCCTGT
>JBBMKB010102494.1:0-10258 GCA_037833945.1 Alaria marginata | reverse complement strand
TGTGTGTGTGTGTGTGTGTGTGTGTGTGTGTGTGTGTGTGTGTTTGTGTGTGTGTTTGTGTGTGTCTGTGTGTGTCTGTGTGTGTCTGTGTGTCTATGTGTGTGTTTTTAGAGCAGAAAAAGGTTTCAACAAAGATATTTGTTACCAGGTACCTGGTACCGATTCTCCTCCCTCTCGCGGTTGCCTCAAAACTCCAAACACCATGCGCAGTCCAGGCGGCGTCCACCCGACGGTTAAGGTTACGCACGTATGTACGAAGGGGTAGACGCCCTTCTTATTTAACGAGGCGGCGACCAGGGGTGTGCATGGTTGGTTTTGCCGCCTTTCGTCCCATGACCCGCGAACAAGTGTGCTCGAGAACTCGAGGAGTACCCCCGACTTTTATTGCCCTCTGACGTTTCGTCTATCTTTTTTTTTTCTTCCCTTTTGTGTTTTTTGTGTGTTCTTGTCTTTGTTCTGCATATGCTTTATATTCTTGATGTTCTGGTTGTTCTTGTTGTCCTTTGTGTTCTTCGTGTCCTTCTTGTTATGCATGTTTTTGTTCTTCATGTTCTAGTTATTTTTGGCGTGTTTCTTGTTCCTGTTCTGGTTCTGGTTCTGGTTCTGGTTCTGGTTCTTGTTCTTGTTTTATTCTTGTTCTTCGTGTTCTTCGTGTTCTCCTCGTTATTTATGTTCTTCATGTTCTTCATGTTCTTGTTTTTGTTCTTCTGCTTCTTGTTCTTGTTCTTCTTGTTCTTCTTGTTCTTCTTGTTCTTTTTGTTCTTTTTGTTCTCTGTGTTCCTTGTGTTCTTTGTGTTCTTTGTGTTCCTTGTATTTTTTGTGTTATTTGCATTCTTCATGTTCTTCGTGTTTTTGTTCTTGTTCTTCGTCTTGTAGTTGCCCTTCCGTTTTCTGATTTTACTTCTACCGCGGCGGCTCTCCTCTCGTCCTTCCTTACGTTCGCCCCCCCGCTCTCGACAGCACCGAGACACTGTCAACGCCTGGCCGGACCCGACCCGCCTGATAGAAGTGCACGGCCGCTTGGGGCTGTTTAAGTGCGTCTCAGAGGACAACAGCGGCGAGGAAGAGGGGGAGGAGGCGGGGGGGAACGAGTGCCCCTACTCGTACGATAAAGAGATCAGGCCTTCGGCTTTTCCAGAGAGCGTCTGCGCCACCCTTGAGGATGATGGTTGCATCTCCGCGGCTCGCGGCTTGTCGCGTTCGCTCACCGAGGTTCCCAGGTATGCGCATTTATGCGTGTGTGCTTGTGCTTGTGCTTGTGTGCTTGAGCGTGTTGAAAGCAAATGACCGATCGGAAAACTGCGGGCACGAAATGTCTTGAAATATTGTGGGTGTTCGGGTTGTTCGGGTGTGTGCACGGGCGAAATGCGACCGCTAGCCTGTGTTTCGTTACAGGAGAGTCGACCTATTAGGGGCCGTCTTATCGAAGAGCATGGAAAATCGTAATTCGACTTTGTTCTTACAATTGAATTCAATTTCGTGAAAAATATCAGAAAAGTACGACTCTGCTTCTTATAGAGGAATGACGTAGTGTGTTTTAGAATCCAAAGAACGCAAAAACGGTCAACGAGCACCAGTGGGCAACGACCGAGGTGAGCGAAGGCTCAGGCTCGCGTCCTCCCCAGAGCCCCGCGGCTAACGGCAGATTTTTTTGCCGGCACCGGCTAGGAAGCTATGGCTCTAGGGATCTCTTTGGGCTGCTCCAGTGGTCCCTCTTGCAATGGTAGCTTCTCGCCTCTGAATCAGCCGACGACATGGCACCAATTCGCGTCACCGGCTTCGGGTACATGAAACATGCCACGTCTACATCGTAGGTGTACAAACTCCCCAAATTCAATTCAATTTCCCACCAAATTCGACGAAGTTAATGATTAGTACTTCTTTGTTGAATCTGATTTTTCTTCCCAATTGTGAACATGCCTGTTATGCCTGTTCGATGGTTCATTTTTCGACCACTAGGCCGTTTCCTATGCGGTCCAGATTTTGAGCTTCAAATTTTGACCAAATCGTATTTTCAGCCGTCTAGATCGGAAATCGAAAGGGTCTGCTTATGCAAAGAAATCGGATATATTTGAAGTTGGTGAGCGTGCGCCCAGAGATTCGAGCAAACGCCAACCAACTGTTGTTGTGGTTTGGCGCCGCGAAGAGACGCGCCGAGAGGCTGCACTGGGCGTCGGACCCAAGCGTCCGAGCCCACGCTGACTGCGTGCTGACTGCGTGTGGCGGCGAAACGACGAGCCGAGTGCACCCAACCTGTCTTAGTATTTTGTAGTTTGACCGAGCCCAGCTGACTGACTGCTGCACCGCTGCTGCTGCTGTACGAGAGAGCCGATGATACGAGTACGTGTCCGCGGAGAGGCACGCGCTGAGTGCGCTTCTCTTGATATCTAGGCCCGAGCCCGCGCCAGTCGACTGTGGTCTGGCCGCGGAGAGACGCGCCGACCGCCAACTGCGCGTCAGGCGCGAGGCAACGTTGCTGTGTCCCCATTCAACTCATCGATCGTTCTCTGCTGCGCGCTGCGTGTATAACATCTTGAATTTAGAGAGCATGCCGTTTTTCGATTTGAAAATCTGATGACCCAAGTCGTCGGATTTTGGGCCAAAATCTGACGACTTGGGCCATCGGATTCTGAATCGAAAAATGAAAAATATCAAATATGAAGCTCGAAATCGGGCCGCATAGGAAACGGCTCGAATTCTTGTATAGTTACGTCAGTTTTAACAGTTCGAAAAATGTGGATCTTGCTTGTAAACCTCTCAACTCTACTTCCGAGTCGTTTGCAATTTTATGCGAAACGCCTACTCGCGCCTACTTGACAAATATTCCATACTGCTGTACCGGCCTGCACGAATGTACAATGCACGAATTGCTTGTGCGTTTCCCGTTGCCCACTGCTCGTTTCCAGTTCGTTATTCCGCCGCGTTTTCCGCGGACAGCCACAGCACTCGTAGCACACACAACAGTACACAGCACACACCACAACGCCAGGCCGCAAGTGATCCAAAACTCGCCACATATGCCTGGCGTATACAAGGTACGAGGTACAAAACGCGCCTCGTCATGAAAGCTGCATGAATAAACGATGAGCGGTACACGGATGTGGTCTTAGACGCCCACCCCCATCATAGCTGATGATAACAATGCTGTCGAGTTGTCGGCGACGGAGGCCCCTGCTCTAGCCGAACTTGGGAAGGACTCGGCGAAAAGAGCAAGCGACCTTGTTATGTCATACTGTAGGGTTTACGTTCCGCAGGTAAGACCTTTGGCTGCTGCTGGTGGTTGCACGTAAGGCTCACCTGGTCTCCTCCCACCAGGGGTCCTGGGGGCCCCTCTCCTTCTACCACTGCGGGTGCATCCGGGTCGGAGAAGAACTGACTCTCGTCTGACACCATCCGCACCGTGCCGCCCGGGGCCGCAAGTGCCCTGCTCCGTCTCCCAGACTGCGATCCCGTCTCCGCCGTCAGACTGTTCCTGACAAAGCTGCTGCTTCCGTAGCTTGCCGACCGTATCGCAACTGCGGCGGTCGTTGCGTCCCGCCTACCGATAACGCCTGGCACGAGCTGCCTGGTGACTCTGGCTGTTCTGCTGTTGCCTCGAGATGTGGCAGCCATGCCTCTCAACTGATAGGATGCGGTACCTCCCGAGTGCGAGACTCGCAAAGCCTGGCAGCACCTCTGGGGAATGGTGCAGGCCACCGCTAGGATGGCGGCCGCGCTGCCGACCATGGCCGGCATACTCCTCCGTCTGGATTGTGGCAATCGTGAGCCTTTGTGGCGGATCGACTTCATGTGCTGCGGTCCTAGTTGCACTGCTTCAGTGGTGGTTGCTGCTGCCGCTGTCAGCTCTGAGAGCGGTGCGATTAGGATCATGTGTGTTCGGCTTCCAAATCTCAAGAAACCCATCCGATTCAAAATATTTTCCCTATCCCCTAACATATTACGCCTTGCAATGCTCAATAAAATCGAAAAAATATCTGTCGCACACACACATATTCTCACCTTTTTCGAAAGCTCGTCCGTCTAAAACGCTTCCTTGTGTGCACACACCATGGCCCCCAAACGCAAGCTCCGGTCGGGCAACGAGGATAAGGAGGGAGGAGGGAGCGGCTCCGCTGGTTCTGCAACCCCGGGGACGGCAGGGGTGCGGCGTGCTTCCAAAAAGAACAAGGCAAAAAAGGTACACGCTCACTACGTAGCTACGTAGCTACCGGGTGCGGGGATGCGGAGAATGGCGGGGGGGGCGCGCTAGGCGCTGGTCACTGCGAGGCACGTGATCTACTGTGCCTGCGCGCCGAGTAACCTTGATGGTTTGTCCGGGTAGAGGTTGCGCTGAGGGGCGGAGTTCTTCGAATACCTGTTTGGAGCAAGCGATAGCGATAGAGTTCTGGTTCTGATCTTGGTGTCACGCAGCAAGCAAGCAAATGGTTGCGTGGGTTGCACGAGTGCAGCAATCATTGGTCGATTGTGTATGATCGCGCCGCTTCCTTCGAAAAACGAAGCAACATGGGAAACATGGGTAGAAACATGGGTCGTTATCTGGCCCCGCTGTCGTCGACTTCTGATTTCGTTGGGGTATTGGTGCTCGTACTCGGCGTCGATGCCCTCATTCGTTCCCTCGGGCACCTCAATCGCCCTCCATGCCGCGCGTCTACCCTGTCCGCCTGCGAGCTGGGCTCTTCGACACGACGCCAGCTGGGCTCGTATTTAGCATTTTTTGTCGCATGCAGACCTCCGAAAGCACTCTCGAGTCTCCAACCTGGTACATGCTGCTCGGGTGATACATGCTGATGTACCATATCTGGTGGTGCGTGGCGATAGCTCTTTACCGCACGTGCTGGTAGCTACACCTGGCCAGTTTTACCTGTGAATGCAATACATACTTAGCAATCGTGCGAGAGCACTTTTACTTCGTGTTTTTCGACAACAGGATCCCCTGAAACGTTAGATTCTGTACTTTTAGCACGAGTACTCGTACGAGCAGCGGCAGGTACGCACCTACAGCAATAGACTATTGCCAAAGCTACTGGGTACAGCAGTAGTGATAGTACTTATCGTCTTACACTGCTGCTGTGCCTCTCTAGCTCTTCAGTATGTACACACAATAGCACCAGTTACATGACGCACCCCAGGTCCCCAGGTGTAGATCTAGATCTGTTTCTGGCAAACACACTATGATATCAATAGCACGTACGATGCATACTCAATATTCTCCTGCTGCTGTGCTGTTGCTGTTCTCAAAGTAGTTTCGTACTCATCACCATAATCTAGTCCAGATGGATGTAGATTGGTGGAAAGGTCGGTGGATGTAGATGGGTGGAAATAACAGTTTAGTGTGTAGAACGCACACCCATGATATCAAAGACACGCCCCTATATTTGTGCGGGTTGGGTATGTATAGTCTATGCCCGATAGATTGCCGGCACCTGTCACCCCTGCTATTTACCTGAAGTTGTGGGGTTCGAACCCCGATGAAAATGCACCTTCTGTCGCTGAAAGAGAGGGGAGGGCGCCAGAGCGGGGTTTCGCTAAATTCAAAATTCGACGAAAATCGACGAGCGGTGGCATTGCTTCAAGACCCTCTGCGCGATACGAATCGTAGGAGGTAACCTTAGACCGGCGCCCGAAGACCTCGGCACCCCAATTTTTTCGGGCTGCGGGTTGGTTGGTGGACTTCACGGCTTGTTCTTAGTGGGATGGCGGAGTAAAAAACCATCTACCAGTCTTCGTCTACACCGCACATCGAGCCACAACAGCGCCAGCCAGATGCGAAGGCGCGGATTTCCGCCAATTCCACTCGCAATTATGTATGATATGAATAACTGCAACACCTTACTGTAGCTACCGCAACCCTATAGCCAAAATTAACAACTAGTCGGCGGCGTATAGGCAGCCAACTCGCAGCCCTGTCGATTTTGCGAACGCCCAAATGTTCCACACATGTTTTTCGCCCCCCGTTCCCGTCCCGTGCTCGTAGAGGCCCTGCCCTGGCCATGTCTTCTCTCAACTGGATTTTGACGGCCTACGCTCGTTCCGCGACACTGTTGTGTAGTCCGGCTTCCCTTCTAAACACGTTTTGACGACTCGCGTTCGTTCCGCGAAAAACGTAGTCGGTTGCTGACACACGGAGCCCCCCCCCTCCGGACCTACTACACGTAAAAACCCGAGCTTCTCAGGCATTGGCATCAGCGTGCGCAATATGTGACATTAGACAGCTTCTAGGGCTCTCTCCCCTGCGCATAACGTGTGCTGCTTAAGGGGGTATATAGATCCCTCATAAACCATTTTGAATAATTTCTCTGTTTTACTCTCTCTATTTGTGTTACGATTCGCGGAAATCGCATAAAAAAAAAATTGTGGATCTAAAATCGATGAAAAATGGATGAAATTAACATATATCCGCGGGCTCATAACAGCAGTATCAGCAAAAAAACGCCAAAATGCTCAAAAAGACGTACGCGGGAACGAAAAATTCTATGGTAGGACTTTCGAGTTCACTTGAGTTGGTAGCCTTTTCTGAAAGGCGAGCACATCATGCACCTTTATCTCTCGGGTGTCACTTGTCTCGATGATGTGTGTACGGAGTTACGGCGCGTCGAAAAAGAGACAATTCAGGCCGAAAATACCCTTTGACACGTCTAAAGGGTCCCACGTAGGGCAACTCCTCGCATTCGTGCAAAACTACATCTCGAGCGCTGTACTCACGGAAGGTTGTTCGAAGTAGACATCCCGGGGTGTACCCTAAACGTCAGCAGCAGCGGGGTCGTCGTTCAGTCGGGGGGATACTCGTATCCTTACGGTACCTCCAAAGCCAATTTCCTGCCGGTCCCACCATAGGAATCTACTCTGTTGCCCGTCACCTGCAGGAAAAGGTATCCAACTCATTCCAACTGGGCGAACCGCACACAAACGAGGGGAATCCTCTCAGCTCACACGAGCTATCTGGTCCAAGGAGGCCCAGTGTGGCTATAATCGCACGAAAATACGCTGAGGAACGATTGTTCGACACACACGACAAACAAGCCCGAGAACTTGAGTGACGACCACACTTGAGTCATGTGGTCGAGTAGACCCCTTCAGGGGCTGCGATGGTGCGGTGGCCGCAGAGATCTGGTTGTTCCTCAAATCGGGTTGCTGTAAGGATGCTGTGATTGTGCGCATATTTATGGCAAAGGTCTCCCTTTTGACTCCAGAGGAAGCTGTACATTGGTTCTTCCGGCAAACAATTTGAAAAAATGACAGTTTCATTTTTTTTTTTAACTAAAAACTTTTTGTCTACGTAGAATGTCCGATACACCCCCTTAATGGGGATGAAACACATTTCGGCCAAAAAGTTATGACTGACGAGTCTCCTCGGCTGAGGACCTCTACCCATTGTCGTTGAATTATCATTGGTGTTTTACAGTGACACTTCGTATATATCCGTATAGTGCATGCCAATTCGATGCGAATCAACGAGGGAAAAAAGTGCTGCACCCTTCTCGCGATAAAAAACGAAGGCGCGTACCGTACGTAGTGGGAAATGGGGAGGGGGGAGAGAAGAGCCTGCCTTACGAGTGAACCCGGATCTGAGTTTCGTCTAGGGAGGGAGAAGGAGAAATAGAAAGTGCGCAGATAATATATCAGTTTTTCCCCAAAACCCTTTTTGGGTGTGATGTAAAGCTCCTCAAAGTTAGGAGCCTCACGTAAACAAAATGGTTGACACCTATCATACCGTAGCATGTGTCGAATTAAGTTTACCACGTTTTGGCTATTCTGAGTCGCATCAACCTGTCTATCTCAGCGCGTCGCTGCATCACAACCTTCGGCAAAAACGCGAACGGACTCACCCCCGTTGTCACGACAGGGGTCGTCGATACTGTAACTGGAAATATTCAGTATCGTCGTTTTTGCGAGGCTGTCAGCTGCAGCAGCAGCGACCACCATGTGTGTGTTTGCAGGATTTTCCAGGTTTTCGCGAAATTTAAGAATCATCGAACGAGTATATTCTAATCTCGCGACGGCTTCTGTTTTCGTGGCGCGCTCTGGAAGTCCTGCGTCCTTACGTGGTTAAACTGGTTGAGCGCTTGATGTCTATTGGGTTGGGGGGAGCTGTCGCCGCAGGACAAGCAGCTGAGATACGGGGCAAACACGTACAGGTGGTGCAAAGATGACGTACCTTGAGTTCAATAGTTCAATTCTGCGACACCTGCTACGGTTGTGGCGCGCCTAATTTTTTTCGAGGCTCCTCGGTTAACCCCTGTAGAACCCCGAACCCCGTCCCTATACTATTATCAAGTAAATGTGTCCCCAAAAAGGGTTTCCAGTTGTAAAAGGGTTAAGGACCCCTATGCCCCACCCAAAAATAATGGCGGTAAGAGTAAAATGAAAGTGCAACCCGATAGGCAATCAATGCCATGGCCTTAGGTACTTGACTATGAATTGTATTGAATACACAATCGGTACTACAGTACAACGATGTTATGATAGGCTGTTTCCCATGCGGTCCGATTTCGATCTTTAGATTCGTGTTTTTCGATCCCCAAAAATGAAAGCACACTGCTTGTGTAAGTCCGAATTTGCCAAATTGGGCCGGATTAAAAACTGATTTGAGAATCTGATGGCCCAAGTCCACAGGTCTTGGCCCAAAATCCGACGACTTGGGTCATGAGATTTGCAAATCGAAAAATGGCATGGTTTCTAAATTGAAGATGTTATCCACGCAATACACAGCAGCAGAACGATCGATGAGTTGGATGGGGACACAGCAACGTTGCTTCGCACCTGACGCGCAGTCGACGGTGGGCGCGTCTCTCCGCGGCCAGAGTACAGTCGGCTGGCGCGGGGTCGGGCCTAGAGACCAAGAGAAGCGCACTCGGCGCGTGCCTCTCCGTGGATACGTACCAGCACAGACTGCTGCAGCAGCTGAGCAGCAGTCAGTCAGCGTGCTGGGCTCGGATGCTCTAGTAAAGACACAACATCTCTAGACAGGTTCGGCGCACTCCGCACGTCGCTCTGCCACCACACAAGAGGCAGTCAGCGTGGGCTCGGACACTTGGGTCCGACGCCCGGTGAAGCACACTCGGCGCGTGTCTTGGCGGCGCCAAACAACAACAGTTGGTTGGCGTTTGCTCGAGTCTCAGGGCGCACGTTCTCACCCAACTTCAAATAGTATCCGATTTCTTCGCACACAAGAAGACCCTTTCGATTTCTGGTCTACACCGCTGAAAGTCCGATTGGGTCAAAATCTGAAGCTCGAAATCTGGACCGCACAGGAAACAAACAGCCTTCGGCAGTTCCTCCATGTCAGTCAGAAAATAAGTAGCCAAAAAGTGCTACCGCTACCTCAGCACGCGGCCTGTTTTTTTTGTTTGTTTGAACAATACCTGGTATACAGTACGCGACACCAGTTAATAATCTCTTATATCTGGCCAGGCTGGAACTCATTCTTATGTAAGACAGGGTGTCTCATACACTATTTTCAGTACAAAGGAGGCCCTGTTCGTATTTTTTTTCTAAAACGTGAGCCTGAAATTCTTACTTGTCGGATTCTTAACATCTGTCGCGTACTGGATACCTGGTATATATGATATGCTTCGTGTCACGAACACTGCTACTGCTGTGATATCGTATAAACCCGAGCGGGTATTCTCAATAACTGGAAGATACATTTCCTGGAAGCTTACACTGAAATTTCGAATTGTCGAAGAGCCCTGTATTGTTTGTCGTACTGCTGTGCCAACTTGCAGCAGTATTTGAGTGTACCCACTTGGTAAGTTGGGCATAGGAAGAGCGTAGTCAAAGGAATAGATGTACGGCGATAACAGATTTATACATAGTAGTGCATGCATATAACAGTAGTGTACTCGCAATAGCAGCGGGCATGAGTACGGAGCAGCAGCACAACACAGCACAGCAGTACGAGGCTACCGGCTGTAACGGTAAAACCAAGGTGTCGTGATATGATAGAGACACATGCTACGATAGGGGGAATGTTACTTTTTTTTTCTGAAGCCCCCCACTTGAGGAACTCTATACTAAAAGTCTAGCAAGTCACCCAAACACCGATCTAGAGTGAACTGAAAGTGCGATTCGACGAACTAACGCATGGCCTAGCTACAAAAAAACGTCTTGTTGCGAAACAACAATAAAAGATATTCCGACGATTCGGGGGTAAGGGCCCGTCTTATCGAAGAACGTGAAATATCGTAATTCGATTATTTTTTCAGAAATTAATTGAATTTCACAAGAAATACCAGAAAAATACGACTTTGGTTCTTAT
>JBBMKB010102472.1:0-10260 GCA_037833945.1 Alaria marginata | reverse complement strand
CAGATGACAAGAGAGGGGGAGAGCTCGTTTTACAGCATCAGACTGGAAATAGAACCACAAACAGCAGCGCAATGACAACGGCCACGTAATGAGTACCGACGTGGTGCCAGGTACAGGGGGGAAATTTGGACTTCGGTATCGGGGAAAGCTTACTTGTACGTAAAGCAACCAGGTACTACTGGTATGTAGCACCTGGTGCCAAGGAGCTGCCGTACCAGGCACCAGGTGTGTGTGTTTTTTTAACATCAAACCGTTATTTCTAGCCATTGACATCCAGCACATCTAGCTGGTACCTTGGCGATGGTATACCTGGTATATGGGATATATGTCTGGTACCAGGTATGCTTTTATTCGGGCAGCCTTGGGCAGCTCTGACCATTGCGAGTACAGCCAGCACAAGAGTTCCCACTACTGTTTACGAATACGCAGGGGCCCTCTCCCACACTACAGAGGAGGGACTTTGTACGCGCGGGCAGAGAGAGCTCTTACGGCTCTATCTGTCGTGATCTCCGTGTTGCTGGTCATGTGAGATACTTGTACGTTCGCGTTCTTGGCTTGAACCTGGCTTTTCTGTCTCAGTACACAGTAGTACACGCAACTCCACAAGCGAGGTACTGTAGTTTGATCACGACGATTAGACTGCCACCACAAGCCTTGTCTATAAAACAATGGCAGCAGTTCAGAAGTATTCGGTCCTGAAAGCGACTCCCCTACCACCGCCGTAGCTTTGGTTTGGAGTCTTGAGTACGTTTCAGTGTTCCAGTACATGAACCAAAAGAAAGGTGGTTGTTCTTTGTTCTCTGTGTGCGATCGCAGATTGATCCCACGCTACGTAAGCGGTGCATTATTTGGCCACTATGATATGTACGTGCACATGAGACTCATGAGACTGAGACCACATGTAAACGAGTGGGGCGTGCTGCACGTCGGACTATCGGTAACGAGCATGCCCGATATGAAAAGCACCACGCACCATAAGGAGCAACGAAAGCCGCACGTCTCGCGGCCTGTTTAGGGACTCAATGATGAGCGGTGAACAGCGTAGTTTTGGGGTGGGGCATTCTGTGCATTCCAGCAATCCTGGCCATTTTTCGTGCAGAAGGCAACGCAGGGTTGTACGCACGCTTTTCGTTTTGCATGCTCGTGCATTCGGCGGGCCTCACCTTGAACCAAGTCCGTGCTGCGCTAGCGGCCGGGCCACTGAAGTAGGTGTCCTACATCTTCGACCCACCCGGACAAGTCCCCTGCATGCTGCTGCTGTGGTCGCCATGTGGTACTGCAAGCTAATTGTTGATAGAAGCAACGCCTTGTGTCTGGTTTATGGCCACCACTAAACGCGTCAACGCGAGATGTGTGTTCCTATCGCATGGATGCAAAAAGATGCAAGCGCTCAGCAAACCGTAACACGTGTGCCCTAGATGCTCCACTCCAATCCCTGCGAGGGACTTTGTAGGATCAGACTAGGACCTCTGCTTACTGTCGCGCAGAGATGATGTTGCTTCCGCTGAGTTTTTCGCGGTGTTCTCGTGCTCCCCGGTGCTCCCAATTGAAAAACGCCAACAATAATATATCAAACTCCCCACGCCCGGAATTTGCGGTTGTTCTTACTCGAATGGCGAACCCAACGCAGCCTGGAATCGAGGTTCTAAGCAAGGAATTCAAGCGCGATGATAATGACACTGTGCTCTGCACCGATAGGGTCGAAGTCAAGGTGAGGGTAGTGTCAATTCCAAACGAGGACTGTTTTTATTCCATCATCTCCAACATGAGAGATTTGACATATTGACTCGCGTTCTCTCGTGTATCGAAGCGTTTGTAGTGTGGAATGAGGCAGCGTTTGATTTGTTTGCGGCACAGCGCAGTGCGCAATGTGCTGCTTGTGGCTAGCCACTGCTGCTGTATACCATGGGTATACATCAGCAGACCCTCCTCGTCTATGGCCCGTGCATCATCCGTTTCGCCGTACGACGCAACGTTGTTCTTCTCGCGAATAGCGAAACGCGTACCTAAGACTAGTACGGCTGTGCTGTGTGCGGCTGACGACGTTGCAGACGACCTTTTTTTAAACTTTCAAAACTGACCGCTGGTGCCTCTGGCCTGAAACCACGAAAGCTCTCTTATGAAATCGTCGGCCTGACTGGGTGACTGGTGCCCCTGGTCATACATACGAGTAGCGCCATAGCATTCAGGGGGGTCGCCGTTCTTTAGCCTTCGCGAGGAATGAAGGCATAGATAGCACGCGCGGCCGACGCATGACGCAACTTACAAAGTTGAGTACCAGGTATTTATCACATCAATCAACTTTTGTCACAGCTGACGTACGTAAGATACGCGTATACCAGGTATACAGTACCGGCCCTCTGATAAGAAACCGAGATATGGTTTCAGGCTGGGTTTCTTATTTGAGAATGTGTGTGTCCTACACTAAATTCAGCATAATAAAAGCTGTCGAATTTCTTATTTCCCCGTAATTTTTAGGCTGAGTTTCTTGTGGGGCTCTTTCTTATGAGAGGGCTGGTAGTGTACGAAACTGGGCGTAGATGTAGTTTTTCTTGTACTCGTACACGAAGGTTCCAGCAAGAGGTGCCGTTCGCATGGGTTCCCGTCAACGATTCGTAAGGCGAACACCCGCCCGGGCCGCCAGTACGTGTTCCACGTGTACGTCACATCTATACTACAGGGCCATTCACAACGAACACGAAAAATGTCAGGAATCGTGACAAAAAAAACGTGACTTTTTCGCAAATCGTGATATTTGTCAAGAACCCGGACTTTGAATCGTTTTGACATTTTCCATAAAACTTGATGTCAGGGTTCCTGACAAAAAGGAGTGATTTCTTGTTTTTAAACGTGACATTTCGGAATTTCAAAATGTCAGGAATCGTGTCATTTTGTCAAGATTCGTGATTTTTTGCGTTCGTTAGGAACGGCCCCCAGTCACCACGCACTATTAATAGCAGCTACGGTGACATGTGTGCGGCTGTGCTTGAGTTGGCAGTATCGAGACAAACGTCAACAACTCCACCTGCAGCAGTAGTAGCAGTAGCAGCAGCAGCGGTACAGTAGTAGTGGTTGCAGCAACAAACAGAAGCGAGAAGCGTTTCATGTTCTACATCGCTATCCTTGTCTGCATATTTACTGTCGACGCAGATCTCCGCTGACATGCCTGTCATTCTCCCCCCCTCCCTCCCTCCCTCTCTCCCTCCCTCCATCGAAGTTTGACGGCGTGACGCTTGGCTTGGCGCAGTCATGGGAGAACGGGGAGGAGCTCGCTCCCATCTTCTCCGGAGCTTGTTGGGCGGGCACTGTAGTCTGGCAGGCGGCCCTGGACCTATGCGACTATATGAGCGAGCATCATAGGGGTGACTTGGTCGGCGCCTCTGTAGTGGAGCTCGGCTGTGGGATGTGAGAAGAAAACACACAAAGAAAGACGATGAGTTACCAGTAGTGTATTACGACGTGGCCCAGCTTCGATTAAATGGTTGATGGTCTAGACACAATGGTTGACATCCCACACGAAATGGTTGATAGTCCTCACTATTTATTCTATACATCTTCACACGGCATTGACAAAATGGTTGATAGTCCACACGAATTGTTCATGACATCTTCGTTTCGAGAAATCTCCTAGGCGACCGGGGTTAAGAAAAGGGTTACTGTAGTATTTCAAGTCAGGTTAATTTCAATTTTTGTCTCGAAGCTGGGTGAAGGTCGGTACAGCTCTGTGAGATGCAGCAGCAGCCTTATTACCCTACGCCCCCCACGCTCCTCCCTGCCCCCCCACGCTCCTCTCTCCCCCCTCCTCACTTCCCTCCCCCCCCTCCCCCCTCCCCTGCCCGCTCGGCGCAACCAAACCGTCGATCAATCGATCAACCATTCGATTTGACTCGTCTGACTCGGAAATAAAAACACGAACCAAAAAACCCAAAAAACTAAAAAACTAAAAAAGTGGCGTGCCGGGCATGATCGCTCGCCTTCTGGGAGCTAATGTGGTCCTCACCGAGCAGGACGAGCTCCTGAGCCTCCTGGACCGAAACCTCGCCGAAAACTTTAAGGGGACCCTAGGGGAGGGCATCCGGTACGCGGCCCTGGACTGGGAGCGAAAGGCGGACACAGACGAGATTCTCGCCTCTCTTAAGCCTCGCGGAGCAGCCCAGCCGGGCAGCAGCAGCAGCAGCAGTAACATTAGCAGCGGCGGCGGCGGCGGTGGTAGCGGTGATGGTGATGGCGACGGTAGCGGTGGCGATGGCAGGACTATTGCTGAGATAGTGGCCGGCTCAGGCGGGGCAGATACCTTGCTGGGCGACTCGGGGGTACGGGGGGCGGGCGAGGAAGCACCCGCGACGACCGTGGGCATGGTGGGTGCGTCGGTATGCGACCCACCTCCGTTGCTGCCTCCAGCAGCTGAGGGGGGCGGTGGAGCCATCCTGTGCGAGGGAGAAGGGGCCGTGGGGCAAAGACCGCCGACGCGGCTAGAGTTCGTCCTCTGCGCAGAGTGAGTGTTTGGGCATACCTTTTTGGAAAGAATTTCCTCGGAATTTTCTCGGGGTTTTGTTGGATGCAAAGGTCGTGTCTATGTGCACGATCGGTTTCAGGCCGTTGGCCGGTTGGTCGCGATTTTTTTGTTATTCAGGAGGCATTTTTGGTGGAAGACACACTGCATTGATTATTGGATCCCTTCATAACCCTATACTTCGAGTATTATGCACTCATTGATGCGGATCACCTCTATATTTTATGGACTAGTATGCTGATATTTGTCCGAACAGATCGCCTTGCAGCACGAGCACGAACGTTTATTTTGTTACAAACGAAGCGAGTTACTAAATTTACACCTCTGCCTAAAATAGAGGTGCCCCTTTTGAGCTGGGTGAAGCCGGAGACCCGCGCTGTCCGACCAAAAACCTTCGAACAAAGAATGGAACAATATGTATGTGTCTTCCCCCAATGCTCGCAGTTGACGACAGTTACAAATATCCACCAGCGCGAGGTCTTAGCGAGAGCTTCCCTTTTTTTTGTTCTCACACAGATCCCTTCCCCCCTCCCTGTTGTTTCATGTTCCGTTGCCCCCGTGATCTAACGGTGTCGGTCCTGCGTATGAATGTGCGCCTCCGCTCACCACCAAATGTAATCGGCCCCGGTCTGGTGTGGCGAACAGTTGCGTGTTCGAGCCGCTGTACGGCGACTCCTGGAAAGCGCTGGCGAAGGTGAGAACGGCTCCAAGATGCTACATGTTAACCCTTTGCTCTAATTTTCTTCGGTTTGGCTCACTTGCTGCTTCGAGTTGCACATATTCGTTCCCATTTGCTTCGATTTGGTTCACTAGCTGCGTCAAGTTGCACAGACTCGTTCCCAGTTGCTTCGATTTGCTGCGCTGCGCTCTGTCGTCGTCGCATTGACTGTGGTTCTTGGTCTTGTTCTTGATCTTGTTCTTGGTCTTGTTCTTGGTCCTTCTTTTGTTCTTTTTTATGTTCCTGTTCTTGGTTCTTGTTCTAGACATGTTCTTGGTCCTTGTGCTAGACATGTTCTTGTTCCTTGTTCTTTTTTGGCGTGTTCGTTTTCCTTGTTCTTGCTCTGGTTCATGTTCTTATTCTTGGTCTTAATTGTTGTTCTTGTTTTCGTAGGTGATGGGTCGCCTCAGCGACGCGGGCACCACGGTCCTGTGCTCCGTGGAGAGGAGGGGAGACGACGGCGTGCCTTGCTTTCTCGACGCTTGCGAGGCAGAGGGGTTCGAGCGGCGGATGGTGTACCGCTCGGCAAAGGGGGCGCCGGAACCGATAGAACTGTACGAGCTCTCGAAGGGAGGCCAAGAAGGCTTCCGAGGGGTGGCGGTGAACATCGAGGACGGTAGTTCGGAGGTAGAGGGTGGTGGCGATGGTGGTTGTGGCGGTGTTGGTGGTGATGGTGGTTGTGGTGGTGGCGGTGGTGATGCCGAGGGCGATGATAGTGGTGGTGATGAGGTTGGGGGTGGTGATGGTGGCGGTAGTCGGGTTGGTGGAGATGACGATGAGGATGGTGAGGGGGACAAGTGTAGTCCGCCAGGCGAAGCCGGCTCATAAGATATGTGAGCTTGTTGATATGTACCGCACGTTGTTTGTTCTTGACATGCCGTTCGGTCCGTTTCTGCTGAGAGCTTGACGGGCTGATTCAGATCGGCTTTGGTCGTTTAATCACCGTTCGGTTCGGTTCGATTCGGTGTGGATCCGTGGTTTGGGGTTGCACGGATCGGTTTGGGTAGGCCCAAGGGAATACAAAACGGGGGTGGGTGTGTGCCCGGGTACTATGCGTACTTTCGTCATCACGGGTAGCGAGCAAGGAAGTGTTGCCCGCGGTGGACGAAAGAGACGCTGGCGGGTACACGACATAGTTGTCAAGTCGAACCCGAGAAGATTTTTAATCCCGCCGAGTCTTCGGTGAGGTGTGAAGGCAAGCAGTAGAATGAAACGTAACATCAGCCGTCGAAGTTTAACAGTCTAAAGTCTAAAAAACAAGAAATTAAGCGTTTTTAACCGTTCACCTGGAGTGAGATCGGGCGGGGTCAGACGGTCAGACAGACAAAAAATGGATTCCCGAAATAGCAGGGCTGTGAGTTTGCTGGCTACAGGTCGCCGGCTGCCGCTACGGCAACCACAGCCCATGGCTAAGGTAACCAAAACTAACAGCTACGATAATCACAACCAAACGGCTGCGATAAACACACCCATCGACCATACCTGGTATAAAATACACTTATAACAACGAACAGCTACGGTGACCACAACCAACGGCTAGGGCGACAACAACCAGCAACTAACGGCTCTGGTAGCAGCGGCAGGGAGCCGAGGAACAAAGGGTCGGTTGGATGGAAGGCGAAGACTGTTACCGGGCCGTGTCGGGGATGCCCGTTTTGCACCGAAGACAGTTGTGCGTCGGACAGGGGGGGGAATTACATCTGGGCGCACCCTGCTGCTACATAAGCCACAACCAACGGTTATGTTAACCACAACTTAGAGCTACGGCCATCAAACCAATGGCTACGGTACCCACAATTAACGGCTACCGTGCTGCAGTGTTTTAGTCTAAAGGCGTGGATGACCACTCAACTTAGGGCCAGCATCGCTGTAGCACTCGGCCTAGGTGATCATCCACGTGGCACACTCATGGGACTGAGTGATTGATGTTGTGTGCAAACGAGAGCAGCAAGCAGAAGTATCCGTTATACCAACTGCACGATTCATATCCACCGAGGAAACCAGGGGATGGTACCAGGATGTTCCCTGACGACTACAGGTCACGGCAATCACAACCAACGGATATGACAGCCCCAATCAACGGCAACTACACAGCTAACGGTTGCGGTATCCACAACCAACGCCTAAGGTATCTACCACAGCGAGGCGGAGCCCTCGGGCCTTTATCCCTACTCCCGAGGCTTTCCCACCTTTGCTGTTTTGAGCATGATACGTTGGAGCATGTTGAATATTGGCCCAAAATGGCCCCTCTGTGGCGTCACATTATTTCGACCAGTCCAAAAAGTCAGGGAGAATGATAGCAAAAATATTCAGCGAGTAATACGAGTAATACGATAAGAATGCGGGTTGACGTTAGGGTAGCCGTAGGTAAGCAGTAGAGTGCCGCTAAAGCAAGCAAGCAGTGCCGCAAAAGCAAGCAGGCAGAGCCAGGAAAGACAGAAGAAGCAGTGCCGGCAAAGCAAGCAGCGCAGCAAAAAACGAGCAGAGGGTGCCGTAAAAGCAAACAGTGCCCAAAGGCAAGCAGTGCCGCGAAAGTACGCAGGCACAGCCGGAAAAGCAATACAAACCAGTGCCAAAAAAAACAGAGCACGAAGCGCCGCTAAAGCAAGCCATGCTGCAAAAAAAGCAAGCTCACAGTACCGCGAAAGGAACACATAATTACTTCCGCAAAAGCAAGCAGTGCCGCAGAAGCCAGCAAGGAGTACCGTAAAAGTAAGCAGTCCCGAAAGGCAAAAAAAACTGTGCCGAAAGGCAAGCAGGGCCGTAGAAACAAGCAGTACCGCCGCAAAAGCAATAGCAGCAGTGCTGCCAAAGCAAACAAGGGGAAGAAGTGCCGCACAGGAAAGCAAGCAGAAACAGGAGTGACGCAAGACAAACAGGCAGCGCCTGCCTGCCCCTGCCTGTCCTTCCATTCGCCCATCCACCCGTTCGTCGGTTAAACGGAAAATAAATAAAAAAAGTTGTTCTTTTTATACCAAGTACTTATTTAATAAACATTTAGCACCGCGGGAGGTTCCACACCCCACCGCGATTTCGCCACCATCGCCGCCACCGGTGTATGACAACAACCTTGGCGTTTCCTACCGTCCCTTTATCTTGTTCTCGCATCGGGCGTTCTGCCGTGACCCCCGAATTTCGTCCGATTCAGTCCGATTCGGTCCGATCAACCCCTTTACTATACGATAGATACTGCAAAAAAATACCCCACATTATTTCCAAGTAGTATGCCCCCAAAAGTTTGCGTGTAGTTCTAAATGGCCTATGTCCGATCCGGTGCCGTGGCGAAAGCCAAAAGCTGCGCTGCTGCTTCGGTCCGATTCCATACAATTCCGTACAATTCGGTCCTCTACCGGCAAAAAAAAAGTTCCGTTGCTGGTTCAATCTAATTCGGTCCTCTGGCGGCAAAAAAGGCTACGCTACTGCTTCTCAGTCCGATTCGGTCCTCTATCGGCAGAAAAGGCTGCGCTGCCGCGTTTTTTATCCGATTCGGCCCTCTGGCCGCAGAAACGGCTCCACTGCTGCGATATTACGATTAGGCCTCCTGACGGCAAAACGGGCTGCGCTGCTGAATCACTTCAGTCCGATTCAGCCCAAATCGATCTTCTATCGGCAAAAAAGGCTGCGCTGTATCCGGTCGATTATGTCCGATTCGGTCCTCTGGCGGCAAAAAAAGGCGCTGCTGCTTCATCTCAGTCCGATTCGGTTCGATATCGGCAAAAAAGGGTCCACTACTGACATAATCCGAGTTGGCCCTCTGGCGGCAAAAAAGGCTGCAATGCATCCACAGTCCGATTGAGTCCTATTCGGTCCTGTGGCTGCAAAAAAGCTGCGCTGCTACTTTAGTCTGTCTCGGTCCGATTCGGTACTCTATCGACAAAACAGAATCCGCTGCCGCTTCAATCCGATTCTGCTCTCTGGCGGCAAACAAGGCTGCGCTCCTGCTTCTTCAGTCAGATTCCGTCCAATTCGGTCCGATTCGGTCCCTCTATCGGCACAAAAGGCTCCGCTGCTGCTCCAATCCGATTCGGCCCCTGCGCTGCTGCTTCACTTCAGTCCGATTCAGTCCGATTCGGTCCAATTCCGTCCGATTCCGTCCGATTCCGTCCGATTCGGTCTCAGGCGGAAACGAAAGGTTGCGCCGCCGTCAGCAAGTTGCATTCACCTTCCGCGGCTCGGAGAGGGGGGGGTCACGATACGGTGCACGTTGGCTGGAAGTCGTTCGCCTTTTGGACCTGCGCGGGGTTAAGGGAGAGTGGTGTAAGTAATTAGGTCAGTTAACCCCTCTTGAACTGCACCTACTTCATACGGTTCAGGGACAAAAAAAATAAAACAGTGTGGGGTAATTTTTGCAAATCTAAACGGGTTAAGGGATCTCGCGAACCGGTCGTCGTAAGAGCAGCATCGATCGGTAATCGGTACGGCTACGGGGAAGACCAACTCGAAGTTTCGAACTCGATTTTTGAGTTTGATTTTGCGAACGCAACGGAACCACTACTGACCTACAGCATATACCCACCGACTCCCGCAGTCCGTCAATCCATCTATACGTCAGTCAAACAATAGAAAACTCAAGCTATTGATATCAAGCCGTCAAGCCATCAAGCACTCAAGCAATCAAACATTCAACCACTCAAAGCAAATCAAACAATCAAACAATCCATTCACACAATCAAGCAATCACACAACAGTCAACCAACCAATCATCAACCGACCAGCCAACCAATCAACCAACCAAGTAACAAACAATCAAACAAACCAACCAACCAACCAACCAGCCAATCAAACCAACCAGCCAACCAACCATTCAACCATTAGACCGGGCAAGCACCAGTGGCCTCAAAAGACACGGACCTAAATAAAATAATATATAACGTCCCTCCCTCGCGCGCACACACCTGCACAAGCCCCTCCTGCGCTCGGGCATGCGCCCCCTCCGTGTTCGTTTCGATCTGCTCTACCGCCTCCTGCTGCTGGTCCACGATGTTCGCTAGATCGCGGTAGATCTCGTTCACCTGGGGTGAGGAGAGGG
>JBBMKB010102461.1:0-10260 GCA_037833945.1 Alaria marginata | reverse complement strand
GTAGACACAAAAACCTATATATTTCTCTGTTTTTACTACCAATATTTGGTCCTATTAACTACGTTCCCCCGTAATAGCGCACAGAAACGTTGGCCGGGTGGCGTGAAAATAAATCTTCGAAGTCGTGTTTCGTGTGAGATATTGGGTTCCTCATACGAGGAGCTCAGAAAATAAGTTTCCATCCCCTAACCGTGGGATGCCTCATCACTAACGTCAGAAGAGTTGTTGTGTGGGTTCTTCGCGGTATACTCCGAGGACGTTTGGCCTGAACGCCACCGCACGGGCGCACCAGTCTGGTGCATGGTGCACCTCGCCATGTCCCCAGTATGCGCAATCATGTTGTGCCGGTGAGGTTGAATCACTATTATAGGGTGACGCGTGATAGGATAGAGGTACTACAGTAGAACTTTTGGCTAAAATATTCCCTGAACGACGGGGATCTTTTAACCCAAGACCGTCGGAATGCCAATCGTGTATTATAGCAGAGTCATCCAACGGTAGGGGTTGCACTTTGTGGGGTCAAACGTTCCTGACCGGTTGAGCTCTTGAAGTGAGGAACTACCGGTCGGTATGATCATTTTACGAGTGCATTTGTTTTAGGACCAGCTGATAGACATACATGTTCATCGGGTTGCGCGAACAAAAGTCTTGGAAGAAGTCATGTTTCTGGTGAGATATTGAGCTCCTCAACATGTATGTCAGGAGCTCAGGGACTTATTGCTGCACCCCTACCGTGGGATGAATCAGCAATAATACGATATTTTTGTGTATGTATTGCCTAGGCCATGTGAATTGTTCATCGGGTTGCGCTTTGATTTGTCTCAAAAATCATTTTTTTGGGGAGATGTGGAGCCCCAGAAAGAAAAGGAAGGGTGTTATTGTACTGATTAAAGTAGCATGTATATATCAGGTAGCCCTTTTCGGCAAAAACATACCCGACTGACGGGGCTCCTCAACTAACTGAGGAACTTCCCGAACTCGTCGCAATAATACCATTTAATTTGTGCGTTTTCCACTATCATCATTCGTTTTCTACCCTTAGCCTAAGCTGTGCTTGGTTACCTCGGGTCGCGCTTTCATTCTTATCCTATTGAGAGATTTTGGCTGGGGCATAGAGCTCCTCAAGTGAGGGGACGCGTGCTACGATAGAGGTATATTACTAGGTATTAGTATAGCACTTTTTGGCCATTTGTTTTTCTTCTGAATGACGGGACTCCTTAATTAACCCAAAATCGTCGGAATATCAGTCTTGAATTATTTGCAATATTATTTTTTTGTATACCTAGGCCATGGATGGGCTTTGGCTCGTCGGGTTGCGCTTTAAGTTTAATCCAAATCAGTTATTGGGTGAGACAGACACAAAAAAATGGTGCCCCCTTAGTAGCACCGCAGCGAGTGTCAAAGGTCAGTTAAATGGGCTCCTCAAGTAAAGGGCCTCAGAAACAAAAATGGTGTTACGTATTATACTTGGATTAAAGTAGCAAGAGTCAGGGGTCAAATAACATATTCGACGTGTTCTACGATAGAGGTACGAAGTTTTTTTTGGCGTTTTTACTTTCTGGATTGCGGGACTCCTTAGCCCAGATTCGTCGGAATGCCATTCTATTTTTGCAAATTTGTTTTTTTGTTGGGTGGGCCACCGGTTTGTTCATCGGATAGCACTTACTTTCAGTTTGCCTCAAAATGACTTACTAATAGCATAGAGCCCCTCAAGTGATGAGCTTCAGAAAAAAACATGCTGTACCTCTATCTATCGTAAAATGCGTCATTTGGTTTGCCTCTATCGCGTAGTATGCGTCCTCGAGTCACCCCACGGTAGGGGTTGCACGATTTGGGGTCAAATGTTCCCGACCGGTTGCGCTCCTGAAGTGAGGAACTACCGGTTGGTGTAATCATTTTACGAGCGCATTTGGTTTAGGACTAGCCGATAGACATGTTGATCGGGTTGCGGGAACGAAAATCTTGGAAGTCGTGTTTTGGGTGAGACATTGAGCTCCTCATGCCAGGAGCTCAGGGACTTATCGCTGCACCCCTACCGTGAGATGACTCCCTCGACCGAATATATCCACGCTACAGTACGCATAGTGTGATCTTGGTAGAGGTACCCCGTGACCATTGGGCCAGCCCGGTCAGCGGCTGACTGCTAGCAGCCCAGTACTATACCGTATAGTCCTGGCGCATCTATGTAACATCGGTGACATATTCGAGAACATCAAACCCTTTCGCTATGTCACTAAAGAGCCGCAATTCAGCTGCTGGCGTAAAATCAACGCAAGCTCAACATTTAGTTTCGCGGGAGGGCGGTGCGTTTCCGACAAAAACTGAACGCCCGCCCAACCTCAGTAATATATCGTGCAGGACCTATAGTATTCCGAGTAAGAAGCGGGAAAACTGTGGCCTACAGTAGGCGGGGTTTCTTTTGAACTGAGAATGGGTGCGTTTTACACTGACTTCTGTATAACGGCTTCCGAATCTCGTATTTCCCTGTGAATTAACCCTCTCTCGCCTATCTCTCCCGTCTCTCTCTTTCGCCTCTCTCGTCTCTCTTTCTCTCTGTCTCTCTCTCTCTCTTTTCCTATCTATCTCTCTCTCATCTCTTTTCTTCTCGGCCTGTCTTTTTCGTCACGGTGATGGTTTCTTGATAGATGTCCTGTTCTGTAAGGCTGTATCGACGAGGTACAGCAGTAAGGTTATTATGGAGTTGCGTGGCTGCCCTTTTGTGGATCATACTATACAGCCCTGCTGAGGTACTCCGTGGCGTTCCATCCGCATGGCGATTCGTATCGGAGGAGGAACAGACTACCCATACTATACACCCATATCATGCTACGGTAGGGGCACACTTTTCCAAACGCTCCCCTCACCGGAGAAGAAGCTCTGTAGTACCTCACCCGAAAACCAACGTTATTGAGAAAAAAAAGGAGCTTACCCCGAGGAACCACACCCCATGGCCTACGCACACAACGAACATAGCGTTACCAACAAAAAAGAACGGCCTTTCGACGGCTTTGGGTTATTAAGTACCCCCGTTTTCTAGAAAACATTCAAAATGTGCTATTAATAGGCACCCCTATCGTTGGTCGCGTCTACTCAAGTGTGATGCGCTTTGGGGTGGGTGCCTTTCTCGGCGCACAGGTACGTATCCTCCCGACGAGGGAGGTGGGGCTGAGGGACGAACATTGCTGCACCGATCATACAACAGCACTTCGTTTGGAATCGCAAGGAATGCCAATATATTGACGAAAAACTCCTGTTCATCACTCTCTACGATTAATCATCATCATCATCGTCATGATCATCATCATCATCAGCAGTAGTAGTCACTACTACAGCAGTATATAAAGCAAAGTTTTAGCTTTGTTTCAACACGAGAGGATGCTCGTATTTTAGCAATATTTTTGAGAACATGAGGGGGCACACGACAGCTGATGTTACACTACAGGACACCTAATAAGAAATAAGGCAATACGAAACCCAGGCTGATATTCATAGGGGAACAAGAAATTCGGGAGCCGTTATACTGAAGTTATAGTGTAGAACGCACGCTCGCCCAAATAAGAATGCCAGCCTGTGGGTCAGTGTTTCGGTTTCTTATTTTGTGTCCTGTACACTGTATACGCTCTGGATCTCATGAAAAAAGCGTAGCCTAGACCCTGGTACCTGGTGTCATATCACGCTACTCGTAATACCGTACGTGAAATGCTCGAGATATGGGATGCTGTACATTGCTGTACATACAGCAGTAGTACCTGGTATGAGCTGTTTCGAATTCGAACTTTAAACTTTGAATTTTGAATTTTGGTGCTTTTCAATCGGCGGGCAGGCAGCAAATACCAAATACGACCGGATTGCTGCGTCGTTCGTGCCGGCTCGACGCTCTAATAACGCGCACTTTGTGAAGGCCCACGTTGGGCGGGAAACTAAAAAAACAAGGAGAACAAGGTAAGCTCACACCACCAACTACAAAAACAGCGACATCGCTACGTAGGATATCTCTTTAACCTGACGTTTTTGGTCTGGTCGGAACTGCGGGAAACTCTCGTCGTACGTAGAGCAAGCAAAAAAACTGGAAAGCTCAAGAGCACCCAGGGTCCTTACGCCTATCTATACCGGAGTTCTCGTTGCTCCAGCGCTGGTCAAAACTCCTGCAGATGAACCGTACCTGGTACATACCACACATGTGTATGGCGCAATGGTACATGCTTGGTTTTCGGAATAATATCTAGAGCAGTACTCTAAACCTGGTACGTTCCTTCCTTGTAGTTCGGCATGTCTTCCGAATCTGTGCTGCTCATCATGTGGAATGAATGGTATCGTATACCAAGGGTACCAGGTATCACGTGGGTATCATGGGCGTTGCCGCAGGCAACAGGTGTGTATGATAATCGACCAGTTACGTGAGACCTCTATGCTAAGGAGAGCGTCGTCTTGAATTCGTCTCGTATGATAGGTATAGCACCATCAACAATCCGTCATGGCGTTCCTCCAGTTTATCGACTCGCAAGCAAGTGTTGCGTTTTGCATTTCCAGTTTCGTAGATTGTTAAAAGCTCTAATAATTTGAACGGAAATGTAAGTACCGTTTGTAAGAACTTTGAAAACCTAACGCATACTATATTACCGTCCATATAGTCGTGTATGTTCGCCCGTTTTTCGAGTTTCAGGATCCATCTCCACCAACTGCCACAGCAGCAGCATACGGGTTCATCGCAGGATACACCCCCGAAACAATTGCGGTACACAGGGCATTCACTCACATATCAGGATGTTGCTGAAGCTTGCACTGCTCCATGTGACCATGTCGGCACGCCGCAGCACTCCTACGCCTCCTGAAGGACGCTGGATCAATCCATCGAGCCGTTTGGTCAAACACAGCTAGACCACCGGTACGAGCACCACCACCAGGAGATATTATTATTGTTCGCACTGGCTCGGCTCTGGTCCCAAAAAAGATGAAGCCGAGAGCAACGACAATGACTCCGATGACCCCCGAAATCTTCGCGACGCCAGAGCCGGAGCCCCTCGGGCGGTGGCTGGTGGTGTCCTCAAGCGATTCCATCCGATCTGTCTGTCTAGTAGCCTCGAGCGTCCTCCTCGTGTTGAGCTTCAAGAAGAGAGAAATAAGAAAACAAGGATGCTGATGCTGCTGCTGCTGTGGGCGATCGATGCTCGAAAAACGGTCTCCTTTTTGGCGACGAACGTCGAGAGAGCTAAACCTTTATTTGCACGCGGAGTGCTACCAAGACACAGATGGCTTGTCTCCGGCTAGGGAACGGGCGCACAAGCTTCTTTGCCTCGTGCTTTCGCGCGCCGGCTGGCCGTGCACTCGTGCACTCTTGTGGATATGGCAGGAGTTTGTTGCTCCACGGCTTGTTGTTGTAGATTTGAAATCAAGCAAAAAAAACGCGCGCGAAGGATTCCGAACAGAAATTTTTAAGTTTGAAACGTCAGGTGAGAATCGAGAATCTTATTCTCGATCAAAGATACGAAAATAAAGATACGAAGATACCTGATGGGATATCTTGGCCGTTACGTGTCTACCATATACGCATGGTTCGTTTTTTGACACAATCTATTCTGCTCGTTTCGTACTCTCTAGTTTTAGTGAGCTACGCCCACTGCTTCGACACTGCTACTGGACTACCAGTACGTAGTAGTAGGGTTAGAGTATACTGTAGTACTGTAGTAGTAGCAGTACAGTGCAGTACAGTACAGTACAGTACAGTACAGTAAAAGTTACAATCACACGCTTGCAAAATGTGAGTATCGACCACTTATGAATCAACCCCGGTCAAATTCACAGCTGACGCATTTGAAATATCACTACACAAACTCGTCATCATAGGTGCGCGTCTGTCAACCCCCCCCCCCGCCCACCCCCCCTCCCCGGCGCCTTTTCTAGCCTCTCGGCGATCCCGCCGTTGTATTATACAGTAGTAGTGATCCCTTTATAGTACAGGCATGTGCCAGCCGGAAAAAAACAGCACTATAGCGGCAACCGGCACTACTCCGCACGCTGCCACTGCTCCCATCTATGCCAAGCGGTTTCACAGGCACTATAGCGGGCAACCCACACTACTCAATCAACCGGCACTACAGAGAGAGGGGCCTCTACTGTACCTGGTAAGACAGGACAATCTCCGTCAGATAGCGACTATTACGGGGGGCCATAGTAAATAGGACCTACGGTGCACACAAAAACCCATATATTACCATACTTTTGCTAACAATATTTGGTCCTGTTTACTATGGCCCCCCGTAATAGGGTGGTCTCCGAGGCGATCTACGACACGCGCTTTTCCACTATTCCTTTTCCTCGCCGTGGATACTCCGTCCCGGTCCTTCGTAACGGTCGCTGCCAGCTGGTCGATGAAAACACAGTGCTTCCTTCTACCCTGAAACGCCATTGGCTTTCCCCCGCAAAGTTGGTGAGTTCGCGGCTGCATTTTACGCTTGCTTGCTGAGATAGGGGTTTGACACTTTTTGGCCAAACATTCTGACTGAGAAACATCCCACGGCAGGGGTGCAGCAATACGTTCCTGAGCTCCTGACATGAGGAGCTCAGTATCTCACCCGAAAAAGGACTCGCAAGATTTTCGTTCGCGCCACCCGATCAATATTTCTATCCGCTAGTCCTAAAACAACTGCGCTCGTAAAAAGATCATACCAACTGGTAGGTCCTCACTTCAGGAGCTCAGCCGCGGTGAGGAACGCTTGACCCCAAAATGTGCAACCCCTACCGTTGGATGACTCCTAACGGCTCCCCAAATAAGGAAACGATTAATGTTGTGGGAACAACCTAATTGTTTTCGACCAAGCCTCGGTAGGGGGGGGTTACCCCTCTTTTGACTACGCAATGTCGGCCACTACCTCACGCCAAAAAGCAGGAGAGGTAAACAGTTTAGTTTTACGCACCGTGTAACAAACAATCCTATGGCGACGGTGCATATTATCAGAAACCTCCCTTAAAAAACAACAAACACTCTTTTACACTCCCACTGCTGTGTCTCAAATATACGTGTTGGGCGAGGTTCAGATTCTGGCTTCAGAAAACGTTTGGTAAATCTCTACTGAACTGTAGCCTTGGTCTCCCGTCATTTTTGACGCATGCCCGTCAAGAGAGCGCCGCCAGGAGGGAGCCGAGACGAGCTGAGGAGATACCATGGGGAAAACAACAATACCAGCGAGAAACCGCTGATGCGAGCCAAGAGCCGTCATCATGCGCGATTTCCGCAGTGCTGCCCGTATCACCGTCGTCAGTGACCTTTTTGGAGGGCAGCTCTCAGCCGCAGCAGCAGCAACAGCAGCAGCCGATACCCCGAGCGGACGAGGGCTTTCTAGTACTCGCGCAGATGAGATTGCCTGCGCTGACAAGCGACAAGATGTTGGTGGAAGATGAACAGGTGGTTGCGGGTTGTGAGTCAAGCGTTGAGGAGCAGCGCACCCTTTTCTAGAAAGACAGCGGCATTTCCGTTTGGTGGCCGGTGCCAGACGAGACGGAACAAGAAATGGAAAGTTCAATCGCGGGATTAATGTTTTCGTTTGGTGTTAATGGTGGTTATGGGTCTGACGTTTTGAGCGGTGGAATATTGGTTTTGCAAGATGGAGAACTTGCTGTGGTGGATGGAGAGCAGGCACCGCCGCTGCAGCAGCAGCAGCAGCAGCAGCAGCAGCAGCAGCAGCAGCGAGAGCATCCAGCTCCTGCTTCCCAGGAGCCTTGGCCTCCCCCTTGTATCAGCGACGAATGGGGGTCTGTGAGCGAGCAGCCAGAGCCGGAGCAGCAGCAGACGGTATCGACGCCGCTGCTTCAGCTACCAGCTACCACCGCGAAGGACCCTTGGCCTCCTCCAGATAATGACAGCCGTTTACAGGATGGAAGCGTTTGGAAGCGAGCTGGTGGGGGTGTCAATGGGGGCGGTGATACGCCGGACGAAAGTGATTGGAAGCGAGCTCGGATTGGCACGGGAGCGAGGAGCAGAACTTTCTGGGGGTGTGAGGCGACTGGGCGACGTCTCACCCAGCTTCGGAGAACTCGAGTACGAGAGAAGTGAGGATCGCCATCTACCGAGCGTATGTATGCTGGCCAAGGCACAGTTTTTGTTTTTTTGTCTGTTTTTGATTCGAGTGAAAACATTATTTTTGTTTGATTTGATGCTATACTACAACTGGCACAATAAGCACATCAGAGTAGAGAGCTTTGAGGAGTAACGTGTTTCTTGATCTTTCTGCCAATGGGTTGTTGCTTGATCTTGAGAAGGACTTTTGTGATGCGTTTTGTGCGAGTCTGTGATGATCGGTACAGGCATATTAAAAGGGGAGAAAGCGGTAGGTACTATTGCTGATGATGATGGTGTAGCTTATTTTGGCACTGCACCATGCAGCAGTATTGAGACAAACGCTGCTTGCATGCAGATAGAGACACGTCCCAAGAAAGCTAGCTGTGATGGTTCATATGTGCTCTGCACGTACCCTTCAACTGATAATTTTCCCGCGTAGTTTGACCCCTACGTAATTTTTAGATCCTGTGCGATCAACCAGTGTTCATCACTTTACTCAAAAGGTCAGCGATCTGAAATTTCAGGAAATACGGGAATCCAGGATACGAGTGTTTGGATGGCATGCGAAACTGCACTTTCCACCGGCTAGCATTTGCTTTTGAATATGATTTTTTTCGCGATAGGCACAAATTAGGTGCGGTTGGTGTGTCCTCTTCAGTCCTCTTCAGAGGGTAGCGCTGGTACAGTAGCGATCAACCATTGTTCATCACGTTACTCAAAAGCGAAACATTCTCATGGGGAGCACAGCGAAGCGGTAGAATGTGTGTTTTGTACGCACGTAAACATTGGTCGATTATAACTGCTGTAGGTCATGAAGTGGGCATACATACGTACGGAATACTGTATGCAAGAGATGACGTGTGAATACAGCAGCAGTCGTATCAGCAGTACCGAAACGAATACCACCCCGCTGTCGTGAGCTGGGCAGACGAGCAGGTGTCGAGCAAGGGGATCCAAGCCGTCAAGCCAACAGTGCGGGGAGGTATTCAGGTGTTCTTTTTCATCCCTGATGGCGAGACGGTATGGCGGAAAAAGGGAAAGGAAAGATGCGGGACGAGGAAGGACTGGAGGGAGAGATCTTTCCGCAGGAAGAAGAGCTCTCTCTCTCCGATACGAAGGATATATTGCAGAGGTTGGACATGAGGGTTGAGGTCACCCGTGGTGCGATGGAGCTTAGGGACGCGAAAGTGACGAGCGAGCTGGGGGCAATGGGGGGCCGGTTTGAGGAGGTGTGGAGCCAGATCAGTGAACTTACAGAAACGGTAGGGGAGGTGCAAAGGGCAGATCGACCAGTTGCAGAACATGGTCCAGCAGTGCATCCCGAATAACGCAGGAGCAGCATCGAGCGGAGATATTCCAGCTGGCAAGAGCGCTCGGGAAACGCAGATTGAGAAGCTCGAGCTTGGCAACGACGTCGCGATGTGGAGGAGGTTGCCCCCCCGGAGGCACTGGGTTCTTCGTGGCCGGATGCCAGCAGCAACGGGGGAATCCGTTTCCGACCTGCAAGCGCTGTTGGGAGACATACTAGAGGTGACGTCAGAAGTTGCACAGCAGTTACGGTCGATGGGCGGTTTTAATATTCTGCAATTTCGCCCTCGTATGGGAGCTGGTAGCGACCGAGATGTTCCAGTAGTGGACCGTTTCGATTTATTGCGGCAGACAATGGGGTCTATCCTGAGCTGGGGCTTAAACGATACGGTTGCAGCGGACGCATTGTGCCTCGCGCGGTTGCACAAGGTCGACGCGTGTTTCGTCAATGCGGGCATGGCTCTTCGGGCGCACGTTCTCAAGCATATCGATTTTTTAGGGCACAGGGAATCGACGAGAATTCTCGGAGGTTTGATTAACGATGATTTTAGCCTGTTGATAGGTGACCTCACCAGGATCACGCAGGGCGAGTACTCGTCAACCACGCCGCCGCAGGCAGAAACAGGTTTCGGCTTGCTCCCTTTGCCAGCCTTCCCCGCGCTTTATGAATTTGTTCGCGGGGGAGGCACGTTGCTCAAGCTCTTACGGGCCGACAGCAGCGGTGGTGGCGCAGCAACGGGCAGCGCGGGGAAGCAGCGGAGAGGGATGGCCGCGGCACCGAAATCCAAGCGCAGGAGGTCGAACATCTGTCACCAGTTCCGCGATTATAATACGTGTGCGTACGGTGACAGCTGCAAGTTTTCCCACGATCCCCCTGCAACAGCCAAGGTCAATGC
>JBBMKB010102450.1:0-10261 GCA_037833945.1 Alaria marginata | reverse complement strand
TCCTTTCCGGCCTCCCACGTTAAATGAAAAAGGATCTTAGGAAACCGTTCGCGCAGCAACCCGCGGACAGTCTATATTAAAATAGTAATACTTCGAAGTACTACTCGTAGTTTGAGCGTGCAGCAGTGCGTGTATCAATCACCATGCCGCGTGCGTGTCGTGTGATACAGCTCAGTGCATTGCAGTTTGGACACACACCCTACTAACACCCTACTAACACCCTACTAACACCCTATATACCCCAGTAATCCGGGCTGCTTCGTATGGCCGATGCTAGTAATAATAGTAGTAATAGTGTAATAATAATCGGCAGTTTGTTTTCCCCACCGACATTTTTTTTCACTCTGAAGTCCTTCCACTTCACAGCGCAGCGATCGCTCCCAACTCCCAGTTCCTTGCTCCATCTTTCTCGCATTCGTTTCATTTTCCGCAGGTTCCGTGTGTTCACGGTGCCCGAAGCTGCAACGTGCATGTACACCAACGGCATCACCTTCGCAGACGGCGGCACTCCAGCAAACCGGTTCGCCTTCCAGTGGGGCATTCTCTCGTGAGTCGACAATTGACAATGTTCTGCGCTATGATAACCCCATGCTTTTATTCTGGAGTGCAGCCGTGTTCCATAAGCATATGCATCAGAACCAGAGAGAGACAGACAGACACGCACACAGAGAGAGAGAGGGGGGGGGAGAGAGAGAGAGAGCGAGAGCGAGACCGAGAGAGAGAAAGAGAGAACTAGAGAGAGAGGGGGGGAGAGAGATCTGGCTGTTACGAAAAAACATGACGTCATTCGTCATCGTAAAGCCCTCGTCCTAAAGTCAATCCAACATCGAACGTCTAATTTCCCTTTACAAGACTTCGACTATGAAGCGGTGTCATAAATCCCAGCCTCCTCGTTTGCCCGTGGCGACATCGTGCGTGCTGGGTGTGTCTGGTGGCCAGGCTTCAAATCACGCAGGAGGACGGCTTCGAGCGGTTCGCTTATGTTAACGGCCAGCCATCGATATTGCTCTGCGACCGCGGACTGATGGACGGATCAGTCTACATGCAACCGGAAGAATGGGATTGCCTGGTAAAAGTCCAACGAAATGCTACTATTACAGGGGACCATAGTAAACAGGACCAAATATGGTTAGTAAAAATAGGTAAATATATAGGTTTTAGTGTGTACAGTAGGTCCTATTTACTATGGTCCCCCGTAGTAAAGCGCTCTAGTGTCTGATGTCTACCGAGTAAAAGTACATACCAGGTACGAGGTATAATTAATACCTGCCACAGGTATCAATTTTGTAGTCAGCAGTTCGCTACTACGAGTACGTACTTCGTGTACGAGTAGTGTGTAAATATCTACCGACCCCTGGTGTCAATTTTGGGGTGAGTGGTTCTCCCGTGCCCTCAAAGTTCCAATTGCGATAAACCTGGGGCCTTGCAGACTTGAGAAACACGCGTTTCGCAGAAGGTTTTATTTGTTCTAGGGTAGAGGTCACCAAACGATGATTTCAATTCCGCTGGTTGCTCGGCGAGCAAGACCTCTCAAGTACCTCGGCAGCAGCAGCAGCAGCAACAGCGCAGCAGTGGTGTAGTGGTGTAGTGGTGTAGTGGTGTAGTGGTGTAGTGGTGTAGAAACCGTAGGGTCGCGTATACACAGCGGGAAGAGGGCATTGCAACCCAACAAGTACCTTTGCCGTTGTGCCTAAGGGCGCCCTAAAACACCGGTAGGATATAGTTTTGCAGCAATCCTGTCCAGTTGGGCCATCGCGCCAGGCGAAACACTTATGAATACCTATTATTCCTTTTGGCACCTGTGTATAACGACAAACAAAAAAACGACGGTTGGGATCTTCTCAAGCACCTAAACAGAGAGTACAGCTGTGCGGGTATCACCACGCTGCACAAGTGTCGCACAGCCGGTTACACTGCAGTTTGGACGCATGTCCTACCCCAGGGGCCCAAACTGCTTCGTATGGTTTATGGTACTGTATGCTGTAATCATCTTTCGTATTATCTCAAGTCGACAAAAAATCGTTCTTAAGTCCCAAAGGAGTTCACACGATGAATAGGTGCATTTCTGTGTCCCAGGGGGCGCAGCATTTTTCTCCCCGTGCTCATGTCAGCCCGAACACGGCAATGGCCTGCCTGCCTCCATGCACAGGTGAAAGCTAATGGCATGGATGATGTGTCCTTGCGTGATGGTCGCTACGACGGCATCCTTCACCTTGTCACAGCAGCCGATGGAGCGGAAGAGCACTACTCGCTGGAGAACAACGAAGCAAGGAGCGAGTCTGTCGAGGCGGCCATAAATGTGGGTATGAAATACCCGTACCACAACCTACGGGTGGGGTGCCATACCACAAAAGACGAGTACTTACCATATCACAAATGTATGTACTGGCATGAAACACCATACCACAAAGTAGGAATGAAGTACCATATCACAAATATCCGTTTGATGTGAAATGCCGCATTGAGCGTGGACGCGGGTCTACCGTAGTCCGGAAATGTTACCTGGTATTATTTACCAGGTAGATGCTAACTGATTTTAGGGGTGGGTCTAAAGAGCGGAAAGGTATGGATTGTTGATATGAATATGATATGATAGGGGTGGGTCGAACGTCATTCGGGCTTCATCCTTTTCTTTTGGCAAAAAACAAAAATCACTGGGATAAATGCTGACTGATCCTACTGATCCTATTAATAGAGGTGCATAGTGTTGATATGAATATCATATATAGGTCGAACGGTATTTGGGCCTCATCCCTTTGAACAAAACACAGACATCACCGGGATAAATTTCATATTGTGTCACCCTTCCACGAGCCATCAACGTATGTATCGGCAATTGCGTCGCCAGCGCCACCCCCCCCTATGACACAACGCCTCCGCCACTGCTGTTATGCTAAGTGTGGCGCGTGCTATCATAGGAGTATTTAATGTTAAATAGTAGAAATAGTACATTTTTCCTCAAACGCCCCTGACAGACGGGCTCTTCAATTGAGGAGTTGCCTAGTACCGTTATACCAGGTATTACAGTTTGTGTTTTGCAGTTTTTTTCTTTTGTATCATATACCTAGGCCATGGAATTGTTCATCGGGTTGCGCTTTCATTTTTTAACTCGAAGTCAGTTCGAGAAGTCATTTGGAGTGTGAAGTATAGTGTGAAGTATAGTGTGAAGTATAGTGTGAGCTATAGAAGTCAAGTTACTGTAGGAGCCTAAGACGAATTATGTGTAGCCCTGCCGTACTATTCATAGTACCATTAGTAGTACCATTAGTAGTACCATTAGTAGCACTCTTATTTAGCAGTATTATTAATAGCACCATTAGCAGCATGCGTCTTGTACTGGTGGATCAAAAGTCAAATGTTTGTCGTTTCGGAATGGGAAGGTGGATGCGCGAGCTGAAGCGGCCTGGCTGGGTCATCCCCGCCAAATTCTGTTCGACAACTCCACGGACTTCGAAGCCAAAATGGATCGAGTCACGTCCGCCGCCTCGAGGCTAGTTGGCCTGCCATGCAAACCCCGGAAACTTGGCAAGTTTCTCCTGACGAAGCCCCCACCACCGCTGGAGAACTTTCCTGTGCCGACGGAAAAATTTGAGGCGGAAAAGGTGACCGACCAACGAGACTGACGATTGGAAACTGACTGATGTGACTGACCAATGAGATTGACGATTGGAAACTGATCGATGTGACTGACCAATAAGATTGGCCAATGGAAACCACGCGTCACCGATGTATAATGCATCATGCAGCGCGCAAATTGCAGAGCGCGTATCATACGTGACTACCTGCATGGTTGGTGCTAGCTGGCGCGCTGTTGTGCTTGGTGTAGGCGTTTCGGTATGCACGTGCCAATCGAAGGAATGTGTGGGTTCATCGCATGACGGAGGGCCTTTTTCGGACGCAAAGTTGGTCGACGATGAGGATAGAAAGGAGCTGCGGTTGGCGTGTCATACACGGCGCCACAGCGGGCGCTCTGGGTTGGTACGTACATCAACAAGCATGACTGATATGACGTGCTGGCAACTTCGAGCACTATTTTTCTTTCGTCAGGCCGGGTTTTGCTTGTAGTTTGAGTTGCAGTTTGTTTCCTCTCTTTCCCCGCCCTCTTGTTATTATATACTTGGCACTCCTACTCGTACTGGTTGATTTCTGATTTGTATTACTGACCGTTACGTGAAGCAGACCTTCCTCCTTCGACGGGATGCAGCGACCGGGGATAATAACCTATTAATAGCTTCGACCTCGGCGGACAGCGATGCTCCTGCGGTGTGCGTATCGAGCGAGTCTTTCCTCGAGAAAAGGGGTAGAGATGGTGAGTTTGGTACCCTGTAGAAGGACAGTGGGGGTCTTCCTATAGTGCCGGTTGAATTGTACCCATGGCCGATAGAATGCAGTTGAAATCGCATACCATGACTGAAACCCGCTAGGCTAGTACCACCATCGGTACCCGGTACAAGAAGACCACGACTACTGTATGCCGTTTGCAGCTCCTGTATCGGCGAAAATTTGTCGGCACACTCTTGTCACCACAAGCGCCCAAACCTTGACGGACAATATATTGTTACCAACAGAGAGCCGGCTTGCCAATTTCGCCTGCCCGACGTACTTTCGTCTCCCTTCCGTTATTATCATTCCATCATTTCGCGTTGTGTTCAATGGACGCTGGTTTTAGGAACATTGCTCGCGCGCACCAATGCCTTCCAAGATGAACACATATCTTTGGTAAGGATCGACAGCCATTACAGCCATTTGCCTGTCGCTGCTACAACCGTACATTAATTCGCGCCAATATACGAATGGTTTTTGAAGCAATTGCTTACTTGAGTGCGTGCCTATTGGCCTCAAGCCTTTCTGCAAAATCACGATTTTTCGACGTTATATCGCTTGCTTGGTTTCGGGCCTGCTATTAATAGTGTTAGGTCTTCCTCCAATATCACGACTGATCACTTGTTTGTGCGGACAGTATTGTTCGTGTTCAGAATAACGACCTTTCCCATGATCGCTTGCTTGTGTGTGTCATCAGGATTGTACGTGTACGGGATAACGACCTTTTCTAGCTACGATGACGGTACAGTAGCCGACGACACAAGACGCCTCTCAGAAGAAGAGTTCAACAAAATCCAGCTGGAAAGGGCAGATGCTGCTAGGCCAAAGGTTTTGCAACGCAGGGTGGCGTTCCTGTGGGAGAGGCAGGCGTTCGAGCTTCGCACCGACCTCAAACCGGCTTACGGGAGCAGCGTGCTTCATCGACACGCGGAGGTGGGATTCCCTCGCCCAGACTCATTGTTTTCTTGGGTGCATCGATCTTCAAGTTGTTTTTTTACGCTCCGATGAGGAGGCGAGGTGGTAGGGCGTTGACAGTAACTTTTCGTCTCTCTTCAGGGAAATTTACTGTTAGCGTCTGTGAGAATATTTTAAAGTATTTGCTAGGGGATACTCGGGTACCACGCCCGGTTATGCTGGCCATATCCGGGTACGTTCGGGTACAACCAGAGTATATACTGTGCGAAACAAACCCTTGGGTCTTTGGGTTGATGTCTACAAGCTTGGCTGCGTTGGTTAAGGTGGTGTATAGACCGCCAACATTTGGAACGCCACTCGCTATATGTTCGAAATTTGTGCTGCACCTGTCAGGCTTACGTAACAGTAGCTGGAGTCAAGATTCACAAACTAGGTTGAAGCGATTAGGCGTCCGAGAGCATGTGAAAGCGCTTTGTTTTGAGGCGAATGTGGACAGGTCTTGTGATGTATGGAGCGGTATCCAATTGACGCGATCCTCACACCATATACCCGGCAATATAAGTGCACCACTATTATTTACTGTAGCATACTTCCAAGTACTTACAAGGGTATTCAGGGGGGGTGCTATGGCATCGACCGCCCAACTGGACTATTAATAGTGGTAAAGGCATACAGCTGGCAAGACTCAACAATGTCAAGCCAGCGAACGAGCTATCGAACCATCTATCCACTACCGCGTTGATTACTGCATAAATACCTGGTACCTGGTACCACGTACCCACGAACTTGCATAACGAAGCTACGATTCATTTTCTTTTTTTTCAAACGACGGTTTCGTGCGGTTGCACTCTGTGTCCTTGCGCTGTTTCGCTATTTTTTTGTTTTGGTGCAGGGTGGGGAGTTGTCTCTGCCGACCTTCTTGTCGGTAGACGAATAGCGAATCAGCCAACTAGCGAATGAGCGAAGGAGCCAAGGAGCGAAGCAAGGAGCGAAGCAAGGACGAGGAGGATGCAATGACTAGGCGACACCTCAGGACGATATAATAGAGCCAATCTTCGAAATCGAGTGTTAGGAGAGAGCGTTTGCACGACCCTTGTGGTACGCGCAATGTGCCGACCTTGTGGGACTTTTTGTATATTTTTGTGTATTTTCAAGCGTTGAAAGGATGGCTGGTAAAAGACATTCGCCGTTCTTGCTGAAAGACATTTATTTGGTGACCACCGCTGTGGTAGAGGTGGGTACGATTCTTCAGGATGTTAGGCACACGTAGCTATAGATAGGAAACAACGTTGTTTCAGGTTTGGTAGAATACGTGGCGCCATGCTTCTGACAGGCGGTACGCATGTCGGGATTAGGGGATGCCATAGTTGGTGTTTGGAGCGTATTGGTAGTCGGCTTACAGTACCATAGTAGGCGACAAGACCATAAATGGCAGTACCATACGTGACAGTACCATAGGCGTGCCCAGAGAGGACACGCCCACTACTTTACTATACGTACTGTTGATAGTGCTTGAGTAGTGACCAGCGGCAATTAACCCACCGGTATATTCTTGGTTTGTAGGACCTCCGGGGAATAGGGGATACCGTCACATACTGCGCTTTTTTCGAGTGCCTAGGAAATGTTGAATAGTTTAGCTGCAGTACTTACAAGTATTCTTTTAAGAATCACGGTGACCGGTGTACCCCTGTTTCAACCGCTTCTCGAAGAACTGCCGCAGCTTTAACCTCTTCGCGACTTGAGAGGGGTAACAAGTAAACGAACACCGACGATTCCAGCATCGACCACACGCATCTTAACCATCTTAACAGCAGCCGAGGCCGCTGGGGTACGGCATGTTGTCCAAAGTACACTGTAAGGAGTTGTACGGTACGGTACGACACGCGTGCAATACTATGGTGTCACTCCAAAATCTGCGCGTTTCTAAGAGCGATCAAGGGTACGGTAAAGAGGTCCTTTTTAGGTCCTCTTTTTTCAGCCACTCTGAGCCACTCGCGGTGAGTGGCTACCCTACCTTTTCGGTTCTCTGTTGCTCTTCGGTTTCGTTATATGCACTGGAAATAGGAAATACCGTCATTACAATTCATACCAGACCATTGTTTGCTACCTGTACGCTGCACCAACACAATCTGTTTTACTTGGTACTTTTTTTTTAGGTACTGAGCCACGAGCGCCAGTGGCCTACACACTGTAAAACACTATAACACACTATAACACACTATAACACACTTATACACTTATAGGTTAACATGGTTAACATGGTTAACATCCCCCCTAGCGTGGCCTTGATCAGACGGTTGACCAGACCTCACTCCTCAGTTTGCTTTCTGGTTGTGTTATGTCATACGTGGATCCCACAAGGCCCACAAGGGTTAAAGATGCGTGCTGCGATAGACTAGGTGTTAGTACTACTAATAGTATACTTCGAAGTATTAGTATAGCACTTTTCGGCAAAAACATTTTGTGAATGACGGGGCTCGTTAACTCAAACTCGTGGGAAGGTCGTTCCTGTTTTGCAATCTGAATACATTTTATACCTAGGCCATGGGTTTGTTCATCGGGTTGCCCTTTCAGTTTAGTCGAAACCAGTTATAAGGGGTGAGGTATAGAGCTCCTCAAGCGAGGACTGAGGAAACAAATCGGTGTTATTGTGCTGATTAAAGTAGCATGTGTCTAAAGCACGTCCGCACATACAGCGCATACAGCCGTAATCTATCGCAGGAAGAACGCCTACCTAAAAACTGTAAAACACAACCATTCAACGGCAATCAAGAAAAAACTCCAGCCATTCACAGCAGCTACAAATAGCAGCGCCGCTCCCTTTCTGCACGATATCCTCCAAGTAACTTCCAGAACCACGGCAACACCAACAGTGTCAACCAGAAAATTGGCATCTCCTCGTCTCCAATCGGTCCAGTGACCAGATTGATCACTTCCGGCCATGCCCGCTCGAGTCTAGGTTTGCTATTGCTTTGGAGGCCTGCTGTCTTGTCTTGTCGTCGGTCGATAGGCTTAATTCCATTAGGATGTCTTTGCCTCCCATGCGCAGTATTTGTTCCTTGTTCAAGGCTGTCAAAAGCAGTGCGTGTGTTCGACAGGAAAAGTGTGCATGATACGGAGGGAGGGAGGGAGGGGGGGGGGGGGGTTGGTGTGCTTGTTACGAGCGAAACGGGTTTCTAATTTACGATGGTGCCCAAAACTAGAGGCTCCGTTCCACCCTCGCGTGCCCGATTTTCCATGGTCCCTTGTCCCGCCCGACCACCGAATCTCCCTAAAAAACCCATTAAAACGAATTGTAAAAAATCGTATGATACGATATCTTTAGAATTTTGTTATGTTAAAAATCATATGATACGATATCTTAACTCATACCACACACTTTTGAGTTCCAAACATGTTGGGACGCACACACATCAACGCCCAATGACAGCGAAGCAGAATAGTTGTTGGATTGGGTTGCGTTGGGGTTGGGTTGGGTTCAATTGCGGTGCTACACGGGTGGATCGTTGGTTCCTGCTTTTCGCCAACGCATGCAGTTGACAACAGTTGTTACAAACATCCACCAACGTTTTTTCCTGGCGAGAGCTGTAGTACATGGCGTCATTTAGCACGTACGTGATGTTTTCGGCAAATTCTCGACCGCTGACATTCGCAGTCAACCTGCGAAGGTAGAGGTGCAGTTACTTTTTTCTGAGGTATGTTTTCTCACTTGAAGAACTCTACCTGGTATACTATTAGAAAGTCACCCAAAAACTGATTTTTGAGTAAACATAAAGTGCAACTCGATGAAGAGACTCGTGGCCCCTATCAATAGGTATAACAAACATTAATGTTGGAAAAAAAGTATGACGTTCCGACGATTTTGGGTTAAGGAGCCCCGTCATTCAGAAAACATGTTTGCCTAAAAATTATATACTAATAGTAGTATTGATACCTACTAGTAGTCGAAAGTAGTATCGTGGATCGCGGGAGGCGCCGAGGTTGCATTGCGCCGAACTTTATTTTCATGATCTCGGTTCCAACGTGATGTGATGCATGCGGTTTACTTATCGACCTTTATTTACACGTGAGAGCATGATGACGAGACACATATGTGTCATAGGTACTATCATAGGTACTATCACAGGTACAGTACCTCGGCTGCGGTAGGGGGGATGTTACTTGTTATGCTATCATTTTTACTTATTAATAGTATAGACCACTCGCGCGTGTGGCGCTGTATCTCGCCCAAAGACAGGCGTAAACACACCTATTTCGTTAGCTCAGCGTAACTAACGGACACATGCTACTAATAGTACTAATAGTACTAATAGTACTTATAGGACTAATAGGACGGTAGAAGGTGCACCGTTTGTTTTCTGAGGATGGCCATTACTTGAGCTCTATACCTCACCCAAAAACCGTTTTTGGTCAAACTGAAAGTGCAGTCCGATGAACAAACCCATGGCCTGGGTACATAAAAAAAGAATATCGCCTAACAAGAATAGCCTTCCGACGATTTTGGGTAAAGGAGCCCCGTCAAAAAGAAAATATTTTGGCCAAAAAGTGCTATACTAATAGCAGTATTACTACAGTATTAATACCTCTATCGTAGCACGTGATGCATGTTGTGCATATGACCCGAAACCAAAAAGCCGAAAAGTTTAACAACGATAGCAAATAAACCGGGTAGCCGCTCGCGCGAGCCTAAAAGCGACGCTCCTATCGTTGAGCTTTCCTTTGGATTAGGGTTCTGTGTCGTGGTGGTGTGCCGTGGCGTGGTCTCGCAAGCTCCGCATCACGATCGATGTCACGGTAGCAGTACAGCGCAGGGTATACCTCGTATCGTTGTACGCCAGTATTGTACCTACATACATCGGCTCTTTTTTAGAAATGGAAAATCGATCCCACACTGACCCCAGCTATATACTGTAGTTAAACCTAGGAGGGCAGGCATAAAGGGGTTAATGTTAAGGTATTAGTGGGGTATTAGTCCGTTGGACCACTTGCAAAAGGTTAACCAATTGCTTACCCAAACTAAGCC
>JBBMKB010102417.1:0-10265 GCA_037833945.1 Alaria marginata | reverse complement strand
CAAGAGCGTGACCTACGTGAATTCGACTAAAAGGGACTATTATTTAATAATAGAAGTCAGTCAAAATGCTGAACTCTGATGAGCAATTTGCATGCAACTTTAATCTCAAGGTGCACATCTACTGTAGTAGTACAGTAGGCATGACTGGACGCGTGCTACCACAGAGGTGGCATTTTTCGGAAATAATATTTTATAAATGACGGGGCTCCTTAACACAAATCGTTGGAACGTCGTTCTTGTGTTAAATATGGGTATTTCAGTCTGTTTTGAACCTAGGCCATGGGTCTGGCCGTTGGATTGCACTTACAGTTTACGAAGAATGCGCTTTTAGGGTGGGGTATAGCGCCCTTCAATTGAGATACCATACCTCAGAAACTAAATGGTGCCCGGTTGCTAAAGTGTAGTAGTGTGTCACTGTGGTACAGCGTGCCTGGAAAACCTGTGGACAAACGGCACACCATGCAACTTTTCCGTCCCTGTCTCATCTTCGAGGTGCTGATCCATTGATGTTTTATAGTCCTGCTCCTGCCCCCTCAAAAAATTAGCGTTCGGTTTTGTCTCAACCCATATTTAGTCCGTTCTATGCAACGCTCCCAGTACCTTCCGTACCTATTGCTTCAACGTGGCCCTGCCGCCGTGGGGGCGGGAGAGCCGCTCATTCCCTAGTATATATCATATATATTATGAAAATTATAAAAACACTCCAGCTGTGAGATCGAGGATTTCGTCGAAACTCACTTCGCAAGCTGTGTGTGATACATCGATCGCGCGTTCTACGGGGGGGTTTTATATGTCGTCATGAAGGGTATATATATACTTATGCCTTCTAATACCTTAAACATGACGTCGTCGGCAGGACCTCTGTTACTCCAACATTTTGTATAGGGGAAGTCCCGAAATGGAGGAACTCACAGCGAACGTAGATTGTTACCAGGTACTTGTAAATAATTTCATGGTATTCCCGACGACTACGTACAGAGCACGCGTGGCCGACCTTTGTGTCACGCAGCTTACGGAGCTGAGTATCAACCATTCAATCGGCCGAACTCACAGCTAACTTATACCGGTACCAGGTATTATAATATATGTTGGTAACGTACCAGGTATGTTTGCAACATTTTTATCAGATAGAGCTCCAAGTATTTGTTGTGGATGGGGGTGGATTCTCCCTCTCCCCGTTTTTCCGCCGTCTATTATCAGCACTGCAGTCGTGGTCCAGCGTTAGTGCGATACCCTTTAGTGCGGTGCCCCATTTTAATGCGGCGGGGATCACTTGTCACGACCTTGCTCGTCCTACAGAGTAGTACTGTGCGGTTATCGTCGTCTGGCAAAACAGCACACTAACGAGGGACCACGACTGTACCTCGTATACCAGGTATACAGTACTGTTACAAAGCTCAGTATCGACCACTCTAACGGGCGAACTCACAGCTCACGTATTTGAAAATATACTCTACAGTAGTAGCTCTCGCTATAGTAGGAAGTCGCGCTGGTGGATATTCGTAATTGTCGTCAAATGTATGTGCGTTGGTGGCAAGCACGAAAGTTCCAACCCAACCCAACCCAACCCAATAACCCGAGCCAACCCAACCCAATAACCCGAGCCAAACCCAACATAATTGCTTGATGCTATTGGGCGTTGGCGTTTGTGCGTCCCAATATGGTTAAAAAAATGTTACTTTTGGGCGATCTCGTCGTCGGGCAGCATGCATGGAAAGTCGGGAAGGCGAGTCTGGATGTATACAATATGAGCCCCTGTTTTTTGGCGCCGTCGGAAATTCGAAACTCGCTTCCCTCGTAACAATTTTCACACAGCTTGGCAGCACCAGAGGTGATGAAGAATCTGTTAAATAGTCAACGTTTCTTTGCGTGCTGCCAGAGATTACGGTTTGCAGCACGACGGCGGGGATAAAGACACCCCCTCCCCTCTCTGTCAATCTCGGCGCCATGGGCGGCAGGTTCTCGGGGAGACGTCGTTTATTATTTTTATTTCTCCGTTTGTGTTCCAGGTCCAACGAGCCATGGGTTATCTCCTGTTTCTGTCCGATTTGAGCCGGATGCCCGAATGCCGGATAAACGTATAATATGTTACACACGTCTCACCTTCACCCCTCTCCCCAAACAATAAAATGTGTAGATATTGTTGCTGCAGGGCTTTCTCGCGAAAAAATGAGAGAGTGATACAGCTGATGTGATGTCATTTATATAGTGATACTCACATCATACTCGATTACTCGATTACACGATATACGTCGCGCAGCGGGATCAAATAGTGTTTGCTCGATTACACAGCACACGTCGTGCAGCGAGAAGTCAAAACGTTTTTTGGCGGATTGACACTCGTTCAGGCGAAGTGTTGCCGTCGCATTGTATATGTGTACATATGAGGTCTGCGCCGGGGAGATTTGTCGGCTTTGAAAATGTTCTCCGTACGAGTAGTCGGTACGAGTACATTAATAGTATTGCTCGTATCATGTTTACCCGTTACCGATACTCGCGCGTATCCCACAAAGTCACAGTATTATGAAGGATGTCTGTTACGGCGTTGCGCGTTAATACGCGCGTAACGAAATCAATCGTACGTAACAAGTTTTTTGCCGTAACGAAATTGTGTCCCCTACCCCCGGTGGGAAAAAGCCTGCGTATTCAGTGGAACACCCCTTCCTTAATATTTGTAGCTTTTTGTTATTTTACGTTTTTCGTATTTGTAATTTGTAGTGACTTTATCACGGGTACAGTCGAAACCCGCGGATGGTTGTTTTTTATCCCCGGTTTTTCCAACAGCCGTACGTAACAAGAACCGCTGATTTCCCGTGATTAGCCGTAAGAATGTCCGCAAAAATTCCGTAACTGCCGGCCCTGATTATTGTGCATGCACCGATCGTCCCTTCGATGACGTACTTGCAGTGGTAGAGTCACATCTCATACTCCTGCACGCAGTGGGAGAGATGCTGGGCTTCGACCCCTGATTTCTGAACGGGGAAGGGCTTTGTTGTGGGCATTTCAAATATACTATTCGTGCGTATCGAGCGGAAGCCGAGCGAAGAAGGCTGCGTGCGATATGAAGAGTGAAAGCTAAGCAATACATGAAAAAATACCCCCTCCTACACTCATGCATGCGTGCGTCTCTACTAACCGATCTTCCTCCCGATTGTTTGTATTCGCTTCGACGACGTCCTTCCCACCCACCCACCCACCCACCCACCCCAGCATGTTCTCCTTCATGGTGGAAAAGAAAAGGCCCGACCTGGTGCGAAGGATGGTAATCCTCGATATCGGCGGCGCGTTTGATCTCTCCCTGCGCACTTACTTCTTGATAACCTGTTACCACCTGTGGCTGATCGTCGCGTTCCTTGTGGGCGGCCCCATCGGCGACGCCATGTCCCGGGGCTTCGCCCGGCTGGCGAGGGCCCCCCTGGGACCCCGCGTCGCGAACGCCCACGTGTGCTACCCGTACTACCAGTGGTGGAAGAGGAGGCTCTCGAAGAACCAAGAGAGCGTGAAGCCAATGATGCCCACGGTCCCTATTCTGTTTCTCTACGGTTCCGCTGGGTATAAAAATATTTTGGTAAGTTTTTGTTCCTGTTTTTACCTTTCTTACTGACGGTTGGTGTAGACTAGACTAAGAAGCTACTGGTAAAGTTTTTTTTTTTCTGTTTTTCGTTTTCCATTATTGTTTTACTAACGGTGCCTCTGGGTATAGTAGACTACTATGATACTGGTAAGAAGCTGGTATGTAGTTGTTTTGGGTTTTAAAACTACTTTTACCAAAGGTGCCGCTGGGTCTAAATAGACTGAGAAGCACTTTTTGTTTTTGTTTTGTTTTTGTTTTATTTTTGTTTTATTTTTTTTGTTGGTGTCGGGGAAGGCGGAGAAGGATCCCGCCGCAGGGGTCATTTCGGGCTCGACGCGTCCTATGATAGAGGTATACCAGCGTATATGATAGTAGCACGTTTTGGCAAAAAAAAATGACAGACGGCCTGCTCGACTGAGCAACTCCGCAATATCATTGGAGTTCCATTCGTGATTTTGTTTTACAGTTTTATTCCTTAAATACCTGGGCCACGGGATTGCTCATCGGGTTGCACGTTACTTTTTCTCTCAAGGCAGTTTTGGGCGAGGTGTGTATATATATATATTCTAAAAAAATAAAATACACTACAGCTGTGAGATCGAAAACAATTGGGTCGAAACACATATTTGCAAGCTGTGTGTGATACTCCGATAGCGCGTATTACAGGGTGTGTCTGTGTGTATCAAGGAATTAATTAGCTGTTGCGCTGTTGCGCTGGCGCAACATTTGGTTTGAAATGGCCATTTCCCGCAACACTCGCTGAAGGCAATGTGCGGTTTGCCGCAACATGGGGTTTTGGGGCCGCAACATTCCGGCGCCGCAGGCGCCGTTATTGTTGCGGCGATAAATTCGCCGAAGGCGAAGATTTTTTTTTGGGGTCCTGTTTTGTCTTCGCCGTGGGCACGTTTTTAATATAAATTTACATATAACTGGTGCAAAAACAATTTTTAAGTGATTTTCGGGCGTATAATCACACATATGTTGAAAAAACCGGCCTCCGGCGGCCCTCCGGGAGCCCTCCGGGGACCCTCCGGGGGCGCCTGCGGGGGGGCGCAACACGGCTTGAGGTGCCTGTCGCGGGAGCCGCAACAGACCCTCAAGCCCTAATTAATGCCCTGGTGTGTATGTCCTCATGGAATATATATTGTATGTGTGTTTTCGTCCCATTTATTCGGGGCACCAGACGTTTGAACGCACCAGCCGGGGTCACACAGGGGGAAGGTAAACACAGAAGCTTTCTCTCCACCTTCCCTCCTGCGGTTCTTGCCTTAATTTTTATCGCGAGAGGGGCTCAGCCGTCCCTTTCCCTCCTCAACATTTTAAATTTTAAGTCGGATTTTGTTTTCTCACGAATAAAGTATCACTTTCCACGCTAGTTGCGATTTTTTTTTTCAATCCCGAGAGATTCGAACCCGCAACATAGCCTTCAGAAGGTTTACGAGGTTACCAACTGGGCCACTGGGGACGCCAGCTATATATATACCAGGTATATAGGAGCTCCTCAAACGAGAAGCCTCGGAAACGATAGCATGCGCGTTTGGTGCTGCCTGTCTGTGCTGCATACCTGTGCTGCCTCCTTCCTGTCTGTGGTTATCTCGTACCGTTTTTTTTTGCTCCGCCACATAATAGCGCGTGCCTCCTGCCTCCCTGCGTTGGGCGCAACTTTTGTGTGGAGGGGTTTTACGCTCCATCCGTAGTGGCGGCGCGACGTCGTGTAATTAAAACTAGTGTAGCTGTTTGTGAGATACCGGGCACCTGCGTTTGGAAAAAAAATCTGCGAGATACGGTAGGATATATATAAACGTTCGGAGGACAACCGGAATCCATGTGGAGCTTGAGGCTTACCCAAGGGAAGGACACGGCACTTTTTTTGCTCGTCCGAAGTTACCGGCATCAGGGATGTTGCGGTCGCTGGATGGTCCAGCCTGACCGACAGTCGAAATGCGTGTATTTTCCAGTTGAGGTCTCGAGGATTTGGTCACCTTCCGTCCTCCTAAAATCTCTTGCTGGATTAGTTCATGTTCTCGCCAACGTGCTGCTGTTTAGGAGACGTAACGGCCGGTTAATCTACACTTAACCTCGAGGGTATTTTATAGTATGCAGTTCAAATACTTTCGAGACATACACCTCGACAGAAAGCGACGCAAACGCGTAAACCCTCGAATGACATAGCGTATAATACCATCCTTGGATTTTCTAGCAATCAGAAAACAAAAATCCTTTAAAACTAATAATCTAATAATCGCAGAAAATCGAGGGCATGGGATCCCTTCACCAATATATTGCGTCAGTTTTATGCATGCCGCCTGTTTTGCTTGTTCGTTCTTGTTCTCGTTTTGCCTTTTGAAAGGCCCGTAGTTACCTTCGAATAGACCCACCCTACAGTAGTAGTGTTTTTCAAGGGTTTGTTCAATAGGGTACCGGTATATACTCTGCGGGTACCCGGGTACATACCCGACTATCACCAACACCAATAAGATGTTACACCCGGGTACCCTACAGTATATAAACTACTTCGTAGTATACCATAAACTCGTTTCGGCTGGTCGGTGTTACTTGTCCGGTTCCTTGAGCGGTGTCCAATTAATTTTCTTTAGTTTTCAAGCGTTAAAAGAAAATGTTGTCGTACCTGGTATCGCTCATAGGAACGCTTGTGTCCCATGTCCCATGTTTTCACTTGCGACACCCCCGGGGTTTGAAGCCAACCGCATCCCGAAGGAGAACCTTGTAAATCATACGATGAGCTATTTTTTGTTGGTCGGTGTTGCTTACCCGGTTGCTTGAGCGGTGGCCCATTATTTTTCCTTTAGTTTTCAAGAGCCCCGTTTCAACTTGCTTGCGACAGACACCCCCGGGAATTTCAAGCCCACCACATCTCGATGGGGGAAGCTTGTACCCTACTAAGCAAAAACCTTTGTAACCTTTCGTCCTCCTCTTTCCGTGCTGTTCCTGTCGTCTTTCGTTGTTCGTCAGCCATTTCACGCCGACTGGTGGGCGGAGGAAGTAGAAAAAAAGGAAGGGTCGGCAGTCTTTGCGATGACCAAGTCCGCCCACTGGGTGGCGCACGACGAGCCCGACGAAGTGAATCGCAGAATCGATGCCTTCCTCGCACTTTAACCGACCCCGATCCCCTCCCTCCGGGGGTGGTGGGTCTCCACCGTAGCCCCTATAGAACTACTTGTCCGCACGTTTTAGGAGACAAAAGTACTTAGAATTAGTGTGGGGTAATGTTTTTAGTGGTATGATAATGACCTTTAGAACTGTGCGCACGTTTTAGGGGGGAAACTACTCGGAGCTACACGTAGCGTGAGATAAGTTTTTCAGTGGTATTAGGGTAAAAAACATCGGTTTGCGGTGATTTCGTGAACAGCCCAGTCCTATGTGGCGATGGCGGTGTTGTTTCTGGCCACTCATGTGGGAATGCGGCTTGACCCGTTTAGAATTGCACTTACATTTTAGGGGGACAAACTACTTGGTAATAGTATGGAATACTAGTATGGAATACGTTTTTTGCAGTTCTGAAAGGGTTATAAGGGCTGGGAAAAAAAAGCGACGAGCGAAGGAAAACGCAAACGCCGAATGTTTTTGTTGTTGAAACGTCACTGGGTTGGCTTGTTTGGGAGCACTAGAGGCGGCGTTTTTGTTTTGTGGTGCTGACCGTGGTTGCAGCGCCGGTGGTGTTGAGGGCGTGACGGAGTTGATTCATGGCGATGGCAGTGTTGGAATGTGGACTTCGAGTCCACAAGTAACTATTAATAGTCGATGTGCAGTCACTACGCATGAGTACACTGGGTATCATATTCTAGATGCGGAGGACTACAATATGCGGCTAGACTCGAGTTTGTTCCTTCTCGCCGGTGTATTGTGTTCAACTTGCCTCTATCGGGCAGTTGATCGTATTGCAGGGTTACTAGCTTGTCAGGAAGCAGGGCAGAGGGGGGGGGCTTGCTCGCACTATCCCCCGTGTGTTAGAACGACTTCGACGTTCTTTGCTATGGCCAAATTGTGTGACACGACACAGCGTGTTCGGAGATCGCCGTGTGACGATTCATTGGAGAGGGCGATCTCTTTCAGTGGCGTAGCGGTAGCGGTATCGTAGCGGTAGCGGTAACGCCTTGTTCTTACGTCGGTTTAGGGAGCATTGAACGGGGGGGGGTGCACTCATTTCTTGCATAGCCGTACTCACAAGACCATAGACCCTCGCATCCCTACGATGCCGGGACGGAGCACGTCTGGTTTTCATTGGACGGTGGGAGGTGTTTGCAGTAATGCTGACGTTGCTTGTGGTGCCGTTGGTGTTGGGGGCGTGACAGGGTTGAAGGCGATGGTAGACGAAAAAAGGGTGGAGGGGGAGGTCTGCCCTCCCTCTCCCGAAAGTCAACGGGACTTCGACGGGTTCATTTTTGCTGTTGGCCAATTGTCTGTCACGGCACAGGGTGCTCGGCGATCGCCGTGTGACGATCCGTTGGAGCGGGCGATCTCTTTCAGTGGCGCAGCTGTAGTGTTATCATAGTGGTAGCAGTACTGTAGCGCTTTTTTTTTTACGTCAGTTTGGAAGCATTGGACGGAGGGTGTATTTGCAGTGATGCTGGCGGTGCTTGTGGTGCCGGTGGTATTGGGGGTATGATGAGTTGGTGTCAATGGTAGACGAAAAATGGGCGGTGGGGGAGCTTGTGTCCTCCCTCTCCCCCTTAAGTGTACGTGATTTCGACGGACTCCTTTTTCGCTGTGGCAAATTGTCTGTCTTGGCACAGCGTGCTCGGAGATCGCCGTATGGCGATCCGTTGGAAAGGGCGATCTCTTTCAGTGGCGTAGCGGTAGCGGTATCATAGCGGTAGCGGTAGCACTTTTTGTTTTAACGTCAGTTTGGGAGCATTGGGCGGCGGGGGGTGTTTGCAGTGATGCTGACGGTGCTTGTGGTGTCGGTGGTGTTGGGGGCGTGATGGCGTTGATGGCGATGGTAGACGAAAAAAGGGCGGAGGGGGAGCTCTACCCTCCCTCTCCCCCGTAAGTCAACGTGATTTCGAAGGATTGATTTTTTGCTGTGGCCAATTGTCTGCCACGACACGGGGTGCTCGGAGATCGCCGTGTGACGATCCGTTGGAACGGGCGATCTCTTTCAATGGCGTAGCGGTATCATGGCGGTAGCGGTAGCACCATTTTTTTTACGGCACGCTGTTTTGGCAGCATTGGAGGGGGCGGTGTCTTTAGTGATACTTCGAAGTATGTCGACAGTGCTTGTGGTGCCGGTGGTGTTGGAGGGGTGATGGAGTTGATTCATGGCGATAGTAGAGGAGGCAGGGCGGAGGAGGAGGGTTGCCCGCACTCTCCCCCGTAAGTTAGAGCGTTTTCGACGGATTGTTTTTTTGCTGTGGCTGACACGGCACAGAGTGCTCGAGAGATCGCCGTGTGACGATCCGTTGGAAAGTACGGTCCAGTTCGGTGGAGTAGCTGTAGCGGTTGCGCCTCTTCCATAACATTTTAGAGTGTGCTGTTGGCCTACGCGTTTCGAAGAGCATGGTCTATCTCTTGAACATCTCGTTGGAGAACGAGTGGCAGGTATGCATAAAACAACAGCATACCAGGTGTGGGTTTTCGTCTGCGTCTGCGTATTATAGTTACCGCCCGTCCAAGTATAGTAGGGCGGTGAGGTTTTTGTGTGGTTAATGTTTCTTGAGGATAACTGTGTTTGGGCCTGGCTGCCCCGCGGTACCGATTTGCACCGTAGGGCAGTGGGGTAAGTCGTGAAGTGCAGCAACACATTATGAATGTTTTGGAGGAATTATGGGGTGTGAACAAGACCCGCCTGAGCCAAGTATTTTTTAGTTCCTTAGCGACAACAAGAATTGGCACCGGCGATCTCGGCGTCCAAATTGGAAAAATCACGAAGGAACCTATTACGTAGCACCAGCCAGCAATACAACAACAATTTGCAGCTGCCATTTTGTTCGGTTTGAGGATTGACATTATCTCTGAATTGGCGGGGAGAAAAATTATCCGATTGGGTTTGAACTTTTGTTTCAGTAGGGCCGTACGAAGGCGGGCTTTGGTGGCAGTTGCATTTTTTGTCGTAATAGTAGACGGCGCAAGAGGGCAGATATCGAGTGACAGGACTGCTTGTGGGGGAACGGCCGACCCCGTTCTCTTGCATGATGGATGCAGCGAAAGCACGCGTACAGCGTAGGAACCCCGGTTTGAACGGTGCCCTCCTGCCCGTAGCATAAACTTTAGTTGTTGGCGCATCAAGTTTAGGTACTGACGCATCAAGTTGTTGACGTATCAAGTTTAGTCGTTGACACGGGTGGGCGTTCTGTGGTTTGTCGTCCCAGTCGGTCGGCCGACCGACCGACCGACCGACGGAACACGTACGCTTCACATCCTTAAAATATTGCATGATTGGTGTTAACTGTTGATATCACCGTAAATGTGGGGCGGTAGACTCGAGGCAGGATCACGGTCAGCGGCGCGGACACGCGCCGATGTAGGACGACAGGATTACAGTATTGGGGCACCAACCGAGGGGAAAGCTCTAGATAGGGCCCGGAAGGCGCGACAGCAAGCATACCATATGCGTATGGAGGCGGTACACTACCAGGGAAATGATATACAATTGCTATTGCCCTCGATGAAATGCATCGAGCGCTGTTCTCAGTTTGGTTGTGTTTTTTTTTGTGGAGTATTAAGACGAGTC